>JAHZNG010003967.1:0-10070 GCA_027744375.1 Orchesellides sinensis | reverse complement strand
TCTCAGATTTTCATCTTAAGATCATCTACGTCGGAACTCTGGCCACGACAATGGTGGACACATTGTACCCTGAGAACCAGTGACCTGGCAGTGATACGCATATTATACCCATATCACCATTCTGACTCCAATTTATTACTGATATTGACAACAACATTGTTTTGTTTCTATTTTCTATTAATACACCAGCATACCATTTATCTGACGTAAATACATAGAAACAACAAGTTTCCCCGGAAAACACACAACTGTGTCCGTACTGATATGATATATTTATAGTATTTGAGAAAAGTTGGCTATAAATATCGACTGCTTGTTGTATCGGTATACATACCACCAGGTGTGGTAGAGTGAAAGTAGTGGGGTAAGTATGATTACATTGTCAGCACGGGTGGTGAAATTCCAGAAGTAATTACAATTCCAACCTTATGTTATCACATGTCGTAAGATGACGTCTACCGTACGCTATCAAAAGTTAACGGACATACTTTGAACGTAAAACTGCGTTCCGTTGTGATAAAATACGTGTATTATTATTGTTTATGTTTATATGTAATTGATACAATTAAGTTATGAATGATTGCATATGCTGTCTTTTCCAGAAGAAAAAAGTGAAAGCAATTAAATATGGTATGGAGGGGTATGCCCGAGTATGAATTTATTTATGTATAACTAGTAACTGGCTGACGTAGATAAGAGAACCCAAGCAAGTAAATAAACAACTAGTTCTTACGCTTACGGATCAGTCTTTTAATCGAAAACAAGAAGCAGCTAGGAATGTGGTTTTTCATGAACTGAACTTGACTAAACAGAGGCTTTTCTTTCCACTTGTGCGTATGTTTTTGTTTCATAGTTCTTGATTAGTTCTTGACGACAGTTTTGACTATTTTACATGCTACTTTTTTCTCATGGAAGAATTCTTTTAGTTTCAAGTTCCAGCTACTGGCACAGCGTAGTAGATTATCACAAGCGAGGTGGTATTGTTGATAAAAAGTTATGTGACGTAACCTACCTTGATGATTAACAGAATAGTTTATAATTTAACAGTGCCCGCTTTTTCAAAGCGGTAACATTGCTGACGCCATTGCATCAATAAACATCCGTAAAAGCAGTTACACAATGATAATGCATTGCATAAGTTTAGACATTCAAAGATCGGGTGACCGTGTTGTGTTTGTCTGCCTGCGTAATTATCAATTGGGAATACTCCGAACATCCAACCAACGTTTTTATGTTTTCATTGTTTTTGACGTATAGAGGCTGACGACAAAGTTAGCTTAAGATAATTAGCATATTGATTTTATGTATGTTGTTTGTTTTCGTACATGACGTAGGTATTAGTGCTTTCACCCAATATACTGATATATGACTGAATGAAATCCAGTCATGTACGGTTTTCCTGAGACCATGCATGTTCTTGTCGCGTGTACCAGAAAAAATCAGAATGTCTCAAGCAACATCAATGTAAAAAATGCTTTAAAAGGACCAGTTTTGCAGATTTATTTAACTTTCTTTAATATTTAATGTTTTACTACATTTTACGTGTTATTTAAAATAACACTGTTTGATTTATTGCATGTCAAAGGATATAGGACTAATCACTTTTCTGTTACATCCTTATGTCTCTGGTTAATTAGGTTGTATCACGAAACATTTGAAAGTAAACCGGACGGATGAAATGGACTGACTGAAGTATTCATAAAAGTGGTTTGGCAAGCAACAACAATATTACCAGCAACCACGCAACACAACCATATCATTCCCGTTTTAGTACCGACCCATTGAATCCCTCCTTGTATGAATGTAAAAGTCATGTCATCATCGTTAAGTATTTCTATTCAGGAGAAAGCGAGAGATTGTCATGTCTCTCCCGAATATATGTAACTTGACTAATTTCCGTTGCATGCATACACATCACCATCAGCATCAAATCATGTTGAGTGAAGTATATGTAAAACATCTAATAATCATAATACATAACATATGCTACCAACATCAGCCAACTTGCTTAAACACTGGGTTGCATATGAGGAATAACAAATTTAGTTTATTTTAGGAAGCATGAAAGCTTGTTTTTCTTTTGTAATTCTGACTTGGCTTTTCAAAGGTACATAAAATTGATACATCCCTAAAGTTAACATTCACTATAACATAAAGCAATCCACTTGTTATTTGTATTTAACAATGATATGTTTTCTTCAGTTTACCACTATAGTTTAACTGGATGGTTGACATTCGAAAGTCATCCTACTTGTTTTGACTGTGTACTAGAAATTGACGTTTTTTATTCATGTGTGCTTACTATAACATTATCTGTTTACTTACTGGAGAGGTCTGTAAGGAAAGGATTTTCGTAATAATAAACTTATTTAAACTCCACATGGCGGAGAGACGAAAGATTTTTCAGATGTTTTAGACTTTCGCTGGGCTATGAAACATTTTCTTTTTAAACTTACAAAAAAAAACTTCGACTTTCTCCAACTGATCAAAAAGTATAATTATGTCTTGCGCAAGAAAGGAAATACAAACATGTAATATCTATTTTTTGCGAACAGTAGGACTTTTTGAAAATCCGCTTTATTCGGCTTGTTTTTCTTTAGACACTTTTTCTGTTTGTGTATGGATTTATCTTTGAAGGATATTTGGGAAATTGAAAGACGAATATTAGCCTTTCAGATATTTCTTTGATATATGTTTGTTTTGGCTGTATTTTCCCATTAAATGTGTACCTTTTCCTTCCTTGTTATTATTGCTCAACCAGCATGAAAGCTTGAAAGTATGTGACAAGAAAGTTATGGTACGCTGATCCAAGTTACTTTTCCCACGCAGATTTGCGTTATGAGTTTTGATAAAAAATACTACGCACTATTCCTATCTATAATACCTTCCATACTTTAAACTCTTTGATACTTTAAAGTCAGATGACTCGTAGCAAATTACATTCAAATTTGGAAAAAGCTGCGTTGTTTAGTTTTAGACAAGACTTACTGCCTCCATCCACCAAATATACCTTAAATGGATAGTCCTATATACAAATATATAAGTACCTCATATCATGTCTAGAACAATAACGTTGAGGATCGTGGAGAAGGAGAAAATTGGGTGAAAGCGAATAAAGCTAATCCAAATAAAACTATCTCTTTAGAACGTATGTATGAAAGGTAAAATCTGGAATCCTATAATTCTAGTCCAGGCAACCCTGCTGTAAGCTTTTAACTTTTATAATTGATCTGGACCAGATATAAGATATCCACAATACTTACCAAAATAAATAGACTCTACAAAATTGTATACCGTACATAACGAACTGTAAAAACGATAGAC
This sequence comes from Orchesellides sinensis, assembly GCA_027744375.1. NCBI lineage: Eukaryota > Metazoa > Arthropoda > Collembola > Entomobryomorpha > Orchesellidae > Orchesellides > Orchesellides sinensis. The sequence goes on along the minus strand of JAHZNG010003967.1, from coordinate 6,746 downwards.
AAAAACTACTACTCGGAAGTTTTCAGCCAGAATTCACAATTACATGTCAATTTGCAATTTGCTTGGTACTACTTATGTGTTACGTTTCTAAAATTTAAACTTTGGCTTATTGATTATAGATAAGTAGATCATAACGTTTCATAAACCAAAATAATACAATTGTCTATATTAAGCGAGTTCAACAAAACCAGATTTATGTGCTTTTTCGTTACAGAACAGGGTGGTTCGAACTATACATTAAAGCATCTTGTTAGCATAAGGTCAATAGCAAGGTCATGGATACAGCAAAATACAATCACGCCTGGAAGATTCCAGGCATGATTGTATTTTTTGTTTCCACGGCCTTGGTCAATAGATGTGTAATACGAAACCTAGTAAACATCAATAATACTTGCTTAATTGTAAATCCATCTTATATTATCTTTCTGTGAGATTGTAAAACGCTCTGCCTTTTCAAGGAAATGCGGATTTGCTAGGTATAAAGTAGACTGGTACAAGTACAATTTGCTAGGTACAAGTTCAAACGTAAGGTAGTTTTTAAGTAAACTCAGCTCTGGTTTGTTTTTAAACACGGCGAATTCTTATATTACTTCGATTTTATAAATACAGTACGACAGTCTGATGAATGTATTAAGATACATACACATTTCGACGAATCTACACACGCTTACTAGTCATTTATTATCCGATAGTTGTACTTTTAGGTAAGTGAGGATATAATGAACAGTCTGTCTGAAGTTTTGTTTCAAGTGTTATTATATGTAAGGCATTGATTTTGGTGAGCTTGAAGCGCAGACACGTTTTTACTACCTTCTCACTCACCATGTACATATGCATACATGTGTAGTTGCTTTCTTTGTGACAAGATAAAGTATCCACTTACACGCTTTACTGCTCTTCCTTCCTTTCACTGGTCTAGTGCTTTGACTTGTAGCAGCTAACACCTAACTTACACTCACTTTCACTTCTACTTATTCTCGTATTTTATTTGTGTATTACAGGGCAGTCCACCTGAAAGATCTTATATCTCTCAACACAGCCCTGCCGGACTTTGTGGAGAATGGTTTGATAAATGTAAGTGAGAAACTTGAACCATTTTCTTGTTTTAGATGGTGTCGACTTGTCCATGAAGAAAGTAGTATGTAGATGGGCAGTAGATAGAATAACAATGAATTTGAGGTGAAAGGCAGACAAAAAGCAGGTCATATACAATTTGCCATGTTTAATTAAGTATGTGTGGTAAGGAAGTCAGAGAGGCAGAGAGAAATATTCATGCACGAACGAATGTCTTATCGTTATTTCGGCTTTCTCTAGTATTTATTGTAGCTTGCTTTAAAAATTTAGCCCATGAATTAAACTCCATGATAGTTCTAACTGGTAAAGCTTGCATGTAGATGCAAAAGAGGAATTTTTGATTGAATAATTAACTAGTCAATTCTTCTCTCCACAGCATCATAGGCACCACCACCATTACCACATAGAGTTTGACTTAACTTGTATTTTGCCTCAAATACGACTTCCAGATTTATAGATGTAAAATAGATTGGTTCTTTAGGCAGTTGATAAGTTTATGTATACCTTTCCATGCATAACCTATGCACAATAGCAAAACTACTTTCTTACTAATGGTACTTTTTGACTGTCAGTGGTTTTGGAATTTTATATATGTATTTACTGCAAACGCCAATAAATGGTTTTTCATATTCTAGTTTCGTAAGATGACTCAGCTTTACCTCATCTTCAAAGAACTTCAAGACCTACAGAAGTCATTGCCACCAGCAGGAGCTAATGAAGAATTGCTTAATACTCTAAAGGTAAGTTATATATTGCGTACGTACGTATAACGTAAATTTTCGGTGTTATTAGGGTATACTCAATAAAAGGCCACCATCAGCTAGCTATGTATTTGCCAAGTTTATATTCTTGTAAGGATACTTGGGAACAGAGTGAAACTGAAAAAAAACTTCTCTGAAATTGCTTTTTAAGTTTATAAGCCTGTATGTTTTGTAGCTGGTTGGAAGGTACGTTTTTGTATTTAGTTGAATGTACCTCAGTTGTATCGATGAATATTTGTTTCACTTTGCATAAAATGTATTTATATGATACTCAAACCTATAAAGCGATCAAAAAGTCAAAAACCTTGTAAACAACGTTGTCAGATTTCATTAGTGCTTTTTCATTTCTCTATTGGAGAAAGCAATCATATTACAGTGTTTTCGTTTTACAACCCAATACACTAACCACGTATCCCAATTTTCGCCAGTTTATTTCTGGGTTACGTATCCCTATATTTTCCTGGGTTCTACTACGTATCAAATAGCAGGTAGAGTATTTAAAGCATTTCAGATTTTAAAGATATTTTAAATAACGTAATTCGAAATTGTGTTAAAAACGCACAGGAATGCGTGACTGTTGAAATAGAAGTGAACTTTACTACAATAACCCAAAATAAAATCGCGTTTTACTTAAATCATTTTTAGCATCTTTATGAAACTAATACGTGTTTGGTTTAAACAGAAACCATACCTCATATTCTAATTTTTGAAATTTTGGCTTAGATTTCTGATGATGACTTGATATTTGCAACAGTACTTCTATGTTTCATATATACATACAAATGGAAATTTTATTGTAAGAATCTCTGATACTCCATGTGAGAAATCTAGTTTTCAGGCTAATTAAATTCAATTGTGGATGATTAAGTGGGTTTGCAGGGCTTGTACTGCGAAAACTATCTAGAAGAATTAAATCAGAAAACCACCAGTTTAGAAAATTGGAGAGAAGAGAGAGAGAGATAGTAAGTATGTGCCTTTTTTCAGAAGGGATTTAATGGGGGATAGATGATACCCCACATGGTTTTAAAGTACTTTGGCTAAAAATATTTGTGATTCATGCCATAATACGTTACGTAACTACCACTATATGAAACATACTTTCACCTGATATTTGCCGTGCAATTGGAACTGTTAAAAGGGATAATAATACAATCTATTCCATCAATTAGGATGAAGATAATTGATTTTCCAGACCTTAAGAATTGTAGTAATGCCTCCTTTACGAAACCTACATTATCTACAAAGGAACAAACAATTTAGAAATCAATGCGAAGAAACGCAATTAATTCAGATTCCTTGTTACATAAATGGATGGCAGTAGAGTCAATAATATCATAAATCGTGAATTCCTATACATACAAATCCAGATATTTTGTTGCGCTGTTATCAAAACAGCCGTGGTGGATGACATTCAGTATAATATTTTGTAGTTGGTCTGAAATAGGGAAATAATCGTATTCACAAGCGACTGAATTTTGTGTTTGAAAAATTAGGATGATAGTATTTAACATTTAACATTCAACACAATCGATTTAAACTTTTCTAATGCTCAGACTGTAAGCGAGCGTTCATTTCACTGTTTAATCTAATTACAATGCTGCCTACTATTTACGGAATAGTAAAGGGTACTTCACAATTGCTTCACAAACACCCATACTCTAGTTATAAAAATACTCATTAAACAGATATTGTTCACGTATTATTGGTACAGGGCATTTAAATATAAAGACACCTTGGGTTCTAAATGTATTCAGAACAGTGTGAAGGATTAATTTTAGGCACATCTTTAATGTGGATGTGCAATTCTTACTACATAATGTGTAGGCACGTGTAGACAAGCGATTTTTTAATTTGTATTATACGCAACCTTCGTATTTCACCGGAGTTGGGGTTTGGTTTGTCTGGCCCATAAAGTACGTTAGAAAAACTAAACCAAGTTACAAATGTTCGCAAACTCAATTTCGTAAACCCTGAAAATTATGAGAAACGAGCTCTTTTCAGGATATTCCTTTGAAAGGCACTTAATCATCATTCTTCATCATATCAGTTTTCACCAAGTCAGCAGGAACCTGAGATGACGACGATTATGATCTATAGCATGTATGCTATATATACAACAGAAAATTATAATTCTTCAACATTTGAATGTACACTATACACTATAGATATAAAATCATTTTCAAACAAAGACTTAGTCAGTGTTTTCCAGGTATAAATATAAATTGAGAAAAAGCATGATGAAAAGGAAAAAACATGTTATCAGGACTGTCTTTATAGTTTTTCTCAACTAGATTGGATGATCACACTACGTAGTTCTCTTTTACTTTACGGTTGCTTGATTTTTACAGCTTTGGTTGCTCCGGTGCTCGACTGTTCTCGTTTTTGACTACTTTTTAGAAAGTATTTTTCTACTTCGTAGAAAAAGCAGTGTCGTTGCTGCTGATGATGCTGTTGGCTTCGTTGGATGGATACAATCCAACAAGGGAATAATGTCCATAGGTGAAGATATTAAAAGGGAAAGGTTGTTTTGCTACATGATATACACCCTCTGGATATATATTGCATAGATTTTCTAAGAACTTTACACTCTAATTTGTCCCTTATACATTTGGGTATATATGGTAGATAATATTTCACCTGACTTGTTTCTGGAAAGAAGCGCTTAGAGCAGTGAAATGGTCATCGTATACGACGAGGAAGATCACCATCAGGGCTCTGTAATCCCGGCTTTTTGGGCTTTGGATTACGGATTACAGATTACGTTAGCAATTTTTCATTGCTGGGATTATGGATTACTTAGTATAAAATTGGGATTACGGATTTGGATTCGGATTATATAAAGGGATTACAAATTTAGTTTTTACTTAAAAAATTAAACAAAATGCAGATTTTTATCATATTTGCAATTAAAATTCACCAATTTTAGTTGCAAAATAAGCAAATGTTATGCAATGGGAATATTTAATAAAATTCGTAATCCAAAAATTCACTTGAAAATCCTAAAAGGTGGGATTTGGATTACGGATTACATTTTGTAAATTCAAAGCTTCGGATTACGGATTCGGATTGTAATCCGTAATCCAAATCCCAGGTTCGAATTACCGTAATCCGGATTACTACGACCCCTGATCACCATATCATACCCTATTATTGTTCTCCAGTTCTCCAGAATCTGCATCGCAGTAACAATACACTTTTACGTTATTTACTTACTGCGAACCTTTTTGAGCCCAAACAAACATCTCCACAAACGTTCCTTGCCTTGATTCATGCGGGTTTCTGTGAAATTGGCAACAAATTGAGTTCCGCTTACTTTTGCTCAGATGAGTGTCAGACAAAGGTGAACAAATGAGTTGGACAGCAGTTTCTAAACACCAGTTGTTGCATGCTCAGGAATCATGGATATTCAGGGTCGTTGGTCGTTTCGGATTTCTAGAAAAGCAGATATTACGATCTCTCCTCCGCTCTGGTTACATGATATCCTTTCTATTCCATTACTACATATGACAGTCGGGACATACATACCTATTCTGGTGTAAAAATGCTTTTGCTTAGCTTGTAATAAAATTACTCGGAATTCATAACAAAATTCTAACAATTTGCCTGAATTCAGGTTCATCAACTGTTATGTATACTGTATGTTATGGACATGTATAAAGTTCACACGGCTTCGGTTTAGATTTCATAGCTTTTCATATAACTCTTGCACTTGCATGGGTACGCAACGCATCCTCATTCTTCAAAATATAATATATATTATATAACCGTAACCAGTAGAATTTTATTAGGCTTTTTGTACGTTTTATATTTTGTGAAACCTTTGAAGTAAGCACCTGCTTCCCTATTTCCTTACCTAATTGACTAGTGGTTAGATTAGTAGGTACAATCATACAAGCTTATAAGAATTAAGTTTACTTTCTTCAGACTTTGTGCTTGAGTGACTTGCAAGAGCATGGTTGATTTGGAAGATTAGATATTTTATATACTTTTTTGGAAAAGAATCCCTGTGGTGAGAAAAATTGTTACACGTGGCCACCTCCACAGAGAGGATGAAAAATGTAATATATGAATACAGGCTAACAGGCCTTCCTTCTCGGAAATAAACTTATTTTAAATCGGTGTTCCGTGCTCCGTTCCATATGCATGATTTAGTGGTTTACAGTTAGTTTAGGTACGGAGCTGGACATAAAGCTACTGGAAAGTGTTTATAATAACTTCGTTCTGAATCTCGTTTCCACGAATCCTTTATAAATTATAAGTACTTAGCTAACTCATCAGAGAAGTTCACGTGTAATCCTTTTTTTTATCAAACTTTTTAGTTAGGATTTTTAAAAGTAAAACGAGATCTATTAGATCAAATGTAAAAAACGGGGTTGTATGTAGATGAATGCTTAACTAGTACGAAAAATGTATTTGATGTATACTCTGACAAAGGATGGAGACTGAAAGTGACACAAAGAAATATGTATTCGGCACAAGTTAAATATTATTCAAGGAATCAACTATCAAACTTGTACTGGTAACTGGTAATCCAATATGGACAGTATATAGGGAATACCACGAACGAATATCTCTTTTTGTAGGCGTTCCAAGAACCGATGACGACGTATATGTACATGCTAAGTTGCCACTTTCGTTTCACTCTTCTCAAACTTATACCTCGCTGATACGGTGTTGAATCCTCCCGATTCATGTACTATTTTAGAACATCTAAGAAAGAGGCGAAGGGAAAGTTTACGGGAAAAATAAATTGGAAAGCATGATCATCACAGTAGGATGAGCGATGCATGAAACGTAATTTAATAATAATAATACTTTATTCAAGTCAGAAATTTCATGTACAGAAGTTTAAACATAGGGTAGTATCCTAAACAAGTAGGTTATTACACTACCTATGGGCAAAGTCAAGAA
>JAHZNG010003966.1:0-14157 GCA_027744375.1 Orchesellides sinensis | reverse complement strand
GCATTATCATCGTCGTACAACAAGCTCTTGCCAAGTTATTAATGATTTTTTGGAGACGATTATTGACTGATCCATTGATGAGAAAGACGATGATGATGGGCTCCAAGCTATCAGAGCTGTCTTGGCCCCATCAAAAATATTATTATTATTATTGTTATTCTTACCTCGTTGCATTCGACTGCCACTTTTAGCCAAGCCAAAGTCCTTTACAAAATATCATTTTATCATGTCAAAAATTTTTTTTCATATTGTATTGACTCTTTTAAAACAAGTTAAATACTTAAGAATATTGTCTAATATTGAAATCCAAGACGAATGAGAACTAACAAATGAAAGATTAATATTCCGCTAGGAGGCGGTTCCTAGTAGTGTTTTATCTAATGCCGGTTCTCGTTACTTCTGAGATCTTTTTCTTTAGGATAAATTCTAACAATATTTGTAAAACTCTGTCTTTTAAAACATCAATTTTCTATGGTTAGCTACTCGTATCCGATTTTTGATTCTTATGCTTCTTATGCATATTTAGGCAGCAAATCACAAAGTCATTGTGCCTATTTTAAACTCAAATACGTGTTTTGAATTAGAAACACAAAATACAGAGGGAAAAGCGATTGCAATCCTAGAAATAAAGAACTTTTCATTTAAAACAATTTAACTGAAAAATTTACAACGCCCTATGGCGTTCCACTTGCAGGTCATTCTTCCACATTTTTTTCTTCTATCAACATTAAACTCAGTATAAAATCAGAATCAGCAAGATTATTAGCATAATATGAAGTTATAACAGTATAATTCTAGCAATACAAGCAAAAATTGGTATCGTCAAAAAGTAAATTAATAAATGTTCTTCTTACATGCATACATGTCATGTACAAACGTTGGAATGCTAAAAGGAAGAACAAAGTTCTTTGCACCATCAACCTAACCAAAACAGGAGCTCCAAGGAAGAAAAAAACAGTACATGAAGTGGGGTTCATGATAAAACTCTACAATAAAAATTCATCAGCTAATAAAACAACATAAAAAAGTCGTATATTCCATCAATATACTCCTTTTATGCTTGAACTTTAAGGCATGTATAATACATAAAGATTATGCATAGTATGTGTATTCAAAATTCTACCTAATTTTGATTCATGATTGGATGTACCATTGTGAAATGACAAGAATGTATTAGTGCTCTTGAGTCCCATTAAGCACAAGTCATCCTCATCAGAAAAATCAGGATGGATCTTGAGCTTCCTGCTGCTACTGCTTAAACGGAGGATCATCATTTGCATTTTCTACGCTTAATATAGTAATATCACTCCGTATAAATTTAGGAAAGCTAAGCATTCTAACGTTACATTGCCATTCTTGTTTTTTATTTTTCAGAGGCCACATGCCACATGACGATTGACGATGGTATGATCATATCCGTACGTAATTTGCTAGATGTCATGAACCCATCTTGTTTAAAACTTTCATTGAACAATGCGATTCCTCAACCCAACTGAAACTTTGACCACTTTTGTATTTTTAGATGTATAGCTGCTGAATTGCAAAATAAAAGATGGTCATGATTTGTGATAATATCATTATTGGAATGATATGAGCGTGCGTAACCCCTAAAGAATCCCTTTGCCCAAAGAAGTAAAACCTAATCCTGTATAAATAACTCGCATTTTAAGTTCTCTCGATCCGCAAAGGTTTCCTTTAAACTTAAATGTTTAAAATCTCAACAAAACGCTTTAAGCCTAACGACGACCTCATACCATGGCGGACTTACAGTGATTTTCAATAAGGATTTGCGATGACGGGACCTCATCTCGGGCACCTTTTTTATTACTCTGCCCGTATCTACTATCTGTTCGTCATCCTATATAGTTTTTCTGCTACTCCTGTGATTTTCATCATTATACCGTACTTGCCATTTCGTTGATATACAAATATTCATTGACCATCTAAATTAGTATAGTACAAGAAACAAAATGCTTACCTGTGCAAACATACATCATACTTGCCAAGAACAGAAAATCAGGCAAAATAAAAAACAGAATTTTCACATGTTCTTTATATTCTAGTCTGAAGTAAGAAATTATGGATGGAGCATAGAGGGTGAGATTAATAAATACTTTGCTTCTTCTTCTAACTCATGCTGTTATTGTGTCGAATCCTTAGAAAAGGTGGAATCACACTTGCATTATTCACAGCCACAGCGGAATTCATCAGCAGGAGCTACACATGCTGTTGTGTCAATTCTCTAAAAAAAGCTCATTGTGTACAGGAGATTAGATGATTTTAAGCATTTAGCGATGCATACATTTTTCTGCGTGATTATTACGGACACGTTTATAAAGTTTTTTTCTTCATCTGTAAAAAGATGGATACACAATACAAAATGCGATACAGCACACATCATAAATAAAGTGAATACATCATACGATAAAAAGTTATTAATAGTAGCAAAAATATGGGAGCGTTACGGACAGTGCACATACACTGGTGTACCAACTACTAAGCCCTCCAAGAAGATGCAGATCATGGTGGTGAGCGAAGGTGGTGTTATGCTGAAGTTTTGTTGAAAAAAAAACTAATATGCAGACCTGCAGACAAAGCCCATTATGTACATTACAAAACAACATCATAATCTTTCTCTTCACAGCTTTCCAAGAAAAAACAAGACATGAAAAACGTTCATGTTTTTTATTCTCTCGTTAACTGATGTACCTATGCGTATATAATGATCTAACTTAAGGTGCATTTTTCTAGCGTTTACCATTGAAATACAAAAATTATTGGGCCTTTTTAATACACATCGAGCATCGTACATCAACAAGACGTGTATGTAATGTAGTACTGCAATAAAATATATTTTTTCGTTTTTTCATATAATCTTGTAAGACAACCCCTTGTAGTAGGAGCTTATTTTAATGCTGTCCAAATTCTTGCAAATCCATGTAACACGGTTGAGATGAGAAAATGTATTTTGGTGGGCTTTACCTCCACTTTGCGCTACGTGAGCTATAACCAATGAAGCACCTTCCTCTCATCTCTTCCCTTTATAGTTTCACTCAAACTTGAAGAAAAAAATTTTGACGTGTGCTCCTGCCGTTGCGTTGATATGATGAAAAAGATGATGATGATGCTGACAATGATGTGATGTGAGGCATGCTCTGTGTAAAGTGTTTTTCATATTATTCTCCTGATGCTGCGTAATTGCAAAGGGGGGATATTGCACGATAAGTAACAAGTGGCAATGATGATAATGATGATCATGTATTCTTAAAGAAACATACCTTAAACTACAGATTGTGTATTTTGTACATGATATGGACTAGCTTACCTGTATTTTGTATTACATAATATAATATTACAGTAAAAAGATTCTGCTGCTTTTTGAAGTGGGAATCTTGATCATGGTAATGCACGTACGTACATTTTGCCTTTATAAATTACTTTGCACCGTGTTTGTTTTGTTTGTTACAATGCATTGCCACTATTACTACATTTACTGCTTCAATTGCTCCTGCTGCCATTTTTCTAATTTTCTCAAGTAATAGCCCATCATCATGATTGTACCTGTTAGAGTAAATCAAAAAGCTACTTATAATTTTGTATTACTGATCACAATCGTTCTCCTCATCATCATCGACATCACATTATTATCAATATTTCTTGATCGAATAACATTGAACATTATGTACATATATTTCTTCTTAAACTATTATTAATTCTTGCGCAATAACCAATAATACTTTTTTTGAGAATGGGTCTAAGTATTGACTCTTGAAATGCTGCAACAATAATATTCATAATCCTATCGCTGTCATGTCAGGTAAACCCTTTTTCCTCACAGATTGTAGAAGTACAGAGAAAAATAAATAATTTCTCATTTAAAACTTTTAAGAAAGGATTTGCATGTAAAATTAAGCTCCATCGTAGATCCTCGCTAAACCAAAACATGCAATACTGTGTACAATCATAGTTATACACAACCAACATCACCGAATATATTTGTGCATTAAATTCTTCTTTTATAATGTATTCTTTTGTTGATTGTGCCAAGTGATGAAGGATTGACATGGAACAGCAGGAGGCTGAGTAATTAAAATGAATTTTCGTTTAGGTAACTAACCAAACCAAACGAAAACATGTGCACGGGATAAAAATGTTGGGCGAAGCAAACCTCAATTTTTTTTACTTCTCGTGTAACTAAGCATAGAGCCTCGATGATTGTTTCATTGTGGTCCATTAGCATTTCTTAATGAAAAATTCTCTCATCGTCTGTTTCTGCTTGAGACGGAGCCTAAAATGATAAAAATCAGGAATGCTGTGAAATTTGTTAGTACAATCACTAAAAACTCAGAAATAGGCTATTAATATCAGTATTTTAATGACAAAAGACAAAGCTCAAGGTAAAACCGGCTATAAAGATTGTTTTATTCTCTGAAATATAAAATTGTGTATATATAACGAACACAGTGCATCCTTCACTTAAAACCGTTTATCCTTCTAATCCTTTTAACAAAATTATGCAGCAACATCTTTTTACGTCATTTTACACGTTATTATTGAAGTAATTTAAAAACAATTGGTTTTGATGACCATATCGTAAATAACGTTATGCGTTCTTTACAAAAAATTGAAATAAAAAGGATTATATACAAACCAACTAAAGCATCATGCACCTATGTATATGAATCTATCAGCTTCAAGCTAAATATAGTGGCGGGTTGGTTGCATTAAGTATTTTAAATACAAATGGTACATTTGCACATATGAACATATCACACTCTCTATATTTCAATTTCATACTTTCCAGAAGAGGAATATTTTATTGAAAAAAAATACTTGTATCTACACTGAATTTCATTTCTGTAAAAATATTCTAGGGGAAAGGGTTAAAGTATTCAAAAAAAGTCTGCCAGTCTCACATATAGTAAAAGGACCCTAAGAATCTCCACTTTTAGCTAAACCGCCCCGTCATGCATTTATGGATTCGTACACTAAAAATAATATCAATATAGGATGTTATGTTACGTAATGCCAAGAGTCTGCGTATTTTTGTATTTTTAAAGCAGACAGGCAGTAATAATAATACGTAAACCGAAAAGGAAAAATATTAAATGAGGATGATGAACACAACAACAACAAAATTACAAAAAGGACGACAACGGAAAAGGGATCGCTCATCGTTTCTCTTTCCTTCTTTCCATAACACATTCTTATTATGCATATCAACATAAGTACTCTTTTTAGCAGAACTACAATAAAAAAGAGTCCACCACACGATGTAGTATTATACTGCACATGTGGGTTTACGAGTATGCAAACGCTAATGGAAATTATGGGATTTTTTGTATGTACAATTCATTGCGTATAAAAAGCTCCTTTTTAAAACTTTTACCAATGAAAAGTATCCCAAAAGCCCGATGCCATACTTTGGTGAAAAAGACTTAAAATATACAAACCTTTTGTGTTTTGCATTTGCCATTAAATTCTTTGCCTGTAAAAAAGGACTTGTGTTTTAAAACTTGGAAAATATAAACATAACGAGAATGAATCAAAGGGTTGTCTTTATTACACTTTTTGTGAGCTGTAATGCATGCACATAATGTGATGATGCATAATAATAAAGTCTTGTCGGTATACACATGTAAAGGCGCAAACTCTACACGCGTAGGTACAAGAGCTCAAGAGTACAACGGTATGAGTCAGTCTATGTTGACCAGCTAAAGAGCTTTTTTACTACAGAAGAGCAAGCTGATGGTGATTTCTTCTTAGGAAGAAGTTATACACCAGCAGTATCCAAGCTTGTGTCGAGCTGTGAGCAGCGCCGTGTTGTTGCGTTCCTCCTGTACATTTGTTTCTTTTAAAACTTGTGACTTGACTCTCATTCATTTTTTACTTTACGGAAGGATGACATGAGAAGACGGAAGCTTGTATAGTAATAATCTCCTATTGAATATTATAATAATACAGTACCTCAGACATTATGGCATAATAAGCCGCATAACAGATTATCTTCTATTTCATATTGTGGAATAGAGGAAATTTTATTTACAGACTTTTCCCCATGTAAACTTTGTTTGTGAGGGTGTTAAGAACCTTTATGCACGTGATATATGGTGCAAAAGCTGTTTTCTCCGTATATTCGTTTTGGGTGAAAAATCTGAGATTGCCCTCATCCTAAATTGTGGAAAGTTGTGCTTTGGGGAGAAATATATACACCACCACACACACCACCACCACCGCTATCTAAACATTATAACAAGTTACAAGCTACAAGTGTAGAACGGAAGGAAAAAGCAAACTTGTGTGAAGTTGTATGTTTTAGTAACTTGATGCGTGTCAGTGCGTCAAGACTTTGTGGCTTTTCCCCATATTTACGGAAAGTGGGAAAAGACAAGGGTAATTTTGGATTTTTTTGGGAATAGAGATAATAAAAAAGGTCTTTACAAAAAGCAAATATTTTGACGGTGATATATGATAAATGATTTATTTATAATAACATTATATACACTATACGTTTCCTATGTGTGCACAAGCAAACACAGATACTTATACCTTCATCTTCATATATTTTAATGCGTTGTGTTGTTATGAATGATGGTGATTTTCAAGTGTCTTACCAAATACTAATCTGAAAAGAAAAGGACGTGGAGGACGATTATTGTGAAAAAGATTATTTTTGTTTTTTGAAACATCGTACCAGATGCTAATTAACATATGAATGAATTCATCTTCAATGAAAATCGTCAATTCCAGAATTTCTTTGTAACGTACAAGGATACAACTGATGCAAGATACGAATATATGGTCCAAAAAAATTTGACTCTTTTAAGTTATTCAAATGTGTTTTTATAGAAGGATGTTTTTTTGAATATTGATAAATCCGGAGACAAAACAGTTTTAGCTTAAAGTATCTATAAATTTCGGCATAAGCAAAAACTCTGGACAAGTAAGCAATACAATTTATAATATGAGACCTATGCAATAACAAAACCCAAGGGAAAGTGTGAATTAGTTGTAAAACTTCTGATTTTTTTAAAGATTACAGAAAGACGGATTTGGTGTTATAAAAATTGTGTGTCTATAAATAGCCTATATTAAGCTGAATAAACCATTCAGACTCTTTTCTTATTGCGTCTGGGATAAAGTGAGACAAAGGAAAGAAATTATACACAGTTCATTATTATTACTGAGTGCGTATATATACCACAATACATATATATCGTGCGTAAGGGGAAAATACAAGGTTGAACTTAAGACTTGGAGGACCACTTACTGTAGTCCATCTATACATTTTTTGCCTTACAACAAAACTGTAACCGTCCAAAGAACAGGAGCACCGTAACAAGTCTCATTATATCATGATATAAGCTGCGTGAATATTTAAAAGCCTTGTTGCTGTGTATGTGTAAAACATCACGAGTTATTATTGTACTGTGATGCCAGAGTAAGGCATTTTGTTTCCCTGCAGCTTCCGGTGATTTGCATATCAGAAACACAATAAAAAGTTGCACATAAAAGAGAAATACTTCTTTCTCAAGTGTAACAAATATCTATAAAAAACTTACTTCATAGAGGAACAGTGTAATAACAGTAATGATTATTATTGCATTGAAAATTTTCATTGCTTTTTATGCTTGACTAAAAACACAACTTTGGGAGAACTGTTGTGGCCAGTTGAGCCGGTCACTCCGTTTCAATCTACATCAACACACTCGATAACCACCATCATCATTGTTAGCATTACAAGTAAGTATATAAAAAAGTATACACCTTAAAATAGAGAGGACATGGCTATTATCAGACTTTTATCGAAAAAAATGCATTTTTTTCTACCGCATTGCTTGGCTTGACTTTTGTTATTGCTTTTTAACACAAATAGGTGTACTCACGGCCCATGAAATAGTAAAAAAAGTACACAAAAATAAGAATGTTAAAGAAGCATGTTATATAAAGTATTAAAAGGAAGAAGAGTAAGAGTATGGCTTTTATAGAAACGAAGGAGCGATGGATGACGATAGTTTTGCTTCTACGGAAATCCATGGAATGGGAAATGAGAAAGTAAAGTGCCTCCGTCGACGGACTGAATTATTGTCTCACCTGAATTGAATATAAATTAGTTTGAATAAAAAATAACATATTCTCTCTGTACGAAATGCATAAATTCATGATACAATTTAGAATTACGTGTTCACATATGTATATAAATATACATATACAACACAATACGGTCATGTCATATTACATCACAGCAAACTGAGCCATGCTACTATATTCAACCCTTCTGTTTTCTCTCTTGTTTCGTCTTCTAATCATCATCATCACGATATTACATATACATACACAAATAATGCCATTCCTGTCCAGTCCACGAAAAAGTGGTTCGTTAAAAATTTATACAGTTCCCTCTTCTTCCCTTTTTTCCTATTATTTTGATGTTTTGCTCTATTAATGTAATAATTTTTCAACAACATTTGCGTATTATTCAAATATCAACAGGAGAGAAAGAAGAGCGAGATAAAAAAAAATTGAGGAAATGTCAGAAAAGCATTAATAGTTGAGATAAAAATGAATAACGAAGTAGGTATGCATACAATACATATGTACATATAATAATGTACACAACTGACTCAATTATTCTAATTCTGATGAAAAACGAAATTAAATATTATGCTGGGTCCTTGCTACAAACGTGCAAACATTATCATGCAAAAAAAATTACACAGAAACAAGAAAAATGTATTTGGGTAGTAGCAAAAGCAGGCAACCCAAAAGGAAAATGCAGAAAAACTAATGTAATTGAATAATAACCATATGATACGAGTTTACTTTTAAAAGTTACCCTTTCCTTTTAAGACGCCTCTCCAACACAGTTGCTCTTGTCTATATCTCAATACGGCTTCTTCAAAAGATAACCATATGTAAAAACAGGCAAAGTAAGTAGGCAAACTTTTATGCGTCAAGTTTCACGTTTTTGTTCATTACATTTTGAGCCTAACAACCCAGCCAGATCTCATTTTCATTGATAAATATCATTTCAATATTTGTGAATTGGTAAGGATCTTCTCAATCTCTCACATGCATACATACATACATATCTACACAAATTTCACGACATCTGGTATGATGATGCTGATCGCTTCTTATCTTTCTATTATATTTCTTATATACCTAAACGATCCTTATACTGTAAGCATCTCCTTTCAAAGTCGTATCCGTTCATTCAAAAAATCGAACGGATTACAAAATACTTTCTTGGTTATTAAAATTATATTTCAAAACTACTACTGAACTTTGCTAGTGATCTCCATTAATATTTTTCTTCTCCTTGTGCTCACTCGCGTAGTATATAGGCATTTTATTTTATTTCTGGAAGAATTTAATACAAACTTAAATAGAGATTGCGATAGATTTTGACAAGGTAAAAACAAAATTTGTAATAAGAACAGCAGACAGACGACTTTCTTGGAAAAGAGGAAACAAGAAATACTTGTACGATTAAAAGAACTGCATAGTGTCTACATGATATAGAGATTTTTGTAGAAAATTTAACTTAAATAACATCTACACAAGTTAAATCTTAATATTTAAAAAATCAGAATCACGTTCATCTTCTTGAAGCAGATTTTTTTTTTTGCAAAATTGAATGAAATTCAGAGCAAAACATGTAAGAGAAGACGAGCTCACAGACAAAAAGTGACATTGACAGTTAGTTCGTCATAAAAGTGAGCAAAAGGACACACTAAAATACAAAAGGAGACCCGTCACAAATCCTTTCCTGTTCTGGTGGCTGACTTCATTAAACATTCTGATGGGTTGACACCTGGTTTGTAACACCATACAGACGATACGACATACATGACAGAATAGGATAGTCGGTGTCGGTCGTTTGTGTCAGTCGTCGCGGCATATTACTAATATTTACCAATGGCTCGATTTACATATACGAAACTTGTATATATTTTTGCTCTTATTTTTTATGTTCATTTGTGAAATACACGTTATTTTATTCATGGAAAAGTGGCAAATTGGGCTTTGAACAACTTGATAGCTTTTTTTCTCCCACACAGACATGTCCGAATACAAAAAATCGAATGCATGCATAAAAGATGTGTAATATCCAATAATTTTCTACTCACTGAGGTATAAAGCAGACACTATGCATTCTTGATATTATTTGGTCATTTTCGCTGTCTTTATTAAGACGATTTGAATATACTTAGTCAAAAATTTATGAGAGATTTTACATAAGCTTACTCATTTTTCGTTATATCGCAGTAGCAGTAGTTCCTCTCATGTCCTTTCGTGTCCACTCACTCCTCTCTCTCTCCTTTTTTTTCTTTTCACGGCAAATTGGATTGGTTTTTCGGTCTAGAACAGGGATCGGAATAGAGAATAAGGAGGAATTATAAATTGTAATCATAATCGTAAATGGAAGTGTGCGGAAAAGGTTGGATTCCCATATAAATGGGAGAAGGAAACGAAGCTAACTACTTCATGCGGTGGTGAACAGGTTGTGTTATTTTGTCGCATTCATTACGATATGATTATTATTGGCAGTAAAAGTAGCCCCCTCATGTAAATATTGCCTTCCTGTCTCTATTGTTATTTCTCCTATCCAAACTAGTGTATTACATATTTTCACCTAAAGTACTTGAGCGCTTTATAAATATTACCTGAATCGGAGAAACCAAAAAAAACATGTAAAAAACAACTGAAATATGGACATTATGTAGTACTACTTCACTCTGTTTTACATAAGCAACATTAGTAGTCATAATGGTTTTATGCATATGTAAGTACTTAGTATTGTTATGAGTTGAGGGCTGGAAAAGCAATGAAAATGATCAAAAGACGGGAAAGTTTATGCTACCTCACAAAAATTATGAGTATTGGTGTTATTTGATGCATATACTTCATACTATAACATTTTATGCATATGAAAATAACTCATTTGATATTTCTTCGCTACGTACACTTATATATAAGCCTATTTGAGCATATCTCGTACGGCAAGTCTAGTCTATATTAAAAAATACTCCATGGCATGTCAACTCAAAACAGAATTTTTCAACCTGAAGTCTTCTATCTTCTCATTTCCAGGAGAAGCGTACATTATTAAGAGCAATATGGCACTTGAGTTTATTAGCATTTTGTCGAAACGAATGTTTTTCCTACATTATTAATCATGAAACACCACAAAGCAACCCAGCTCGTTCATTTTTTGCATGTATCTCTTCACAATTTTAGACATGTGCTTATAGTATAGGGTAACCACCTCAAACATAAGCAACAAATGTCCTGCATATATAAACGATCAAAAATTGTCAATATTTTTTCTAGTTTTCATTTTAAATATCCCTAAGTATTCATCTCATTATTTTTTTCATGCAAGTGGGCTACAGTAATAACGAGAATAATTTACATTATACATGCATTTTTGTCTTTGAGAGATATTGGTATTTTTGGAGAATTTTTTTCGATTGGAAAATACGTAATGTATGCATTGTAACCAGAATTGGATTGCGTGCTCTCTCTCTGCTTCTGACTTTTTTCCAGGTGTTGTTTTTATTCAAAACAAAAAACCTGATTTTTTTTATTGCATACTACGTTTTCATTTATTACTGCTTATGCATATTTGTTCGCATGAAATATTGAGGGTAGTAATAAAACCATGCTCTAGAGAAAGGGAAACTAAATACGGATAAAAGGGTTGAAAATCCAGGATATTTATTGGATTCTGCTTGGGGCAAACTGTGATGGAAGTTTTAGGTGAGCTTTGACACTCTTCGTGAGACTCGTGCAAGCTAGAAAACCTCAAGGCACGAGAACGAAGGAGAGGGGAATGAGGTAAAATATATGTTGTATGTGTAAAAACGAGAAATACAGATGACATTCTTGATTCCCACTTTTAGTTCTGTATGTATGCAGTAATATGTAAAACTGTAGCTGAAAAGCCTTAAAGAGTGAGACAACCTGAGGACAAATATTAAAATTACGCAGAGTTTATGGTCACTTCTATTCAATCATTTTGAAAAAGGGTTGTGTTGGATATTTCTGACTGGTGATTTGATATAATATACACCACATGTGGCATGGTAGAGCTTTTTGTTGCAAATCTTTAAAAAATATTTTTATCTAGACCGTAATCAAAACTTACCATCACAATGCAATATATTTTAGTCCATTACTCTTAATAATAATAATGAAGTGCGTATAAAATGCTACGCAAAGCATACCATCGTAAACTCCTTCTGCTCCTCAGGAGAAAAATATTTTATTGCTTGAGCTTGTTTTCTCCATTTCTCCTACGTTTTTTGCCCGAATCCTGATCCAAATCGGTGGAAATGGCGCTGTAATGAAAATAAAATGAGGCTAAATATGTACTTTGTATGGTAAACTCGGAAAAGTGTTGTTTGCTTCCAGAACGAAACAAGGTTGTAAGTTCAGGGAACAGTTTCTTAAGCCAAGGGCTATCGTAATTAAAACAATTCTTAGGAAAGCTTGCATGATGGTCATTTTAGTGAGCCGCTCTTAAAAAACAAAAAGGCAGAAAATTATTGGCCTGCTACTGTGTTTTCTCTTTTACAACCCAACCATTTTTTATTTTTTAGCATAATGAATTACCTCTTGAAGCTATCCATCCCAACCTAAGTAAATTGAACCTTCGCATTTTCTCATTTTTTCTTAATTTTTCACTCATGTCATTTCCACATTATGCATGAGCTTCGGTTTCACTCGACAAAAAATGGTATGGTTAATTGCTATCGGTTTAATTTGGATTTAGACCTTAAGCACGAAATTATTAGAGATCGCGAACTCTTTGTGAGCTTTTACTCGCGTTTGCCAGTCTTTCATATAAAAATCGTTTAAAACGAAATATCCTCTTTAAGGAACCATCAAACGGTATAAAATAGTGCACGAATTGTTTACTAATTATAGTGCTTATCATAATTCAAATGACTTATGCTTGTTCTTGCTCTCGATAATAATTATCACCAGTCATTATACATTTCCCATGTAATCACTGGAAAGAGCCGCATGGTGTCGATGGCTCCTTCATCGACGTTGCATAATAATATCTATTTATTTATTTGCACTGATGCATACGCCTTATGTACTGTGTGAGCAACCACCACCGGGAAGAAAGAGGTAGTTTGGCTGCAGTCGCACAAGCTCTCAGGAAAGGATTGTCATGATATCCTTGTGAAAATAAATATCATGTTAGTATCATAATTGCAGGTTAGCACTCAATTTGAAGCAAGTGCATATTTATGTACCGACATGTCTATACGTTGCATACTGCATGTTTCAACTTTTGGAAGCTTGTTTAATATCCGTTATATAAATGCTCTGTACATTCATGGAAGTTTGTAGTTAGTATAACGTAGGTGTTGAGGAGGAAATTGCCTACACAAGTCGTAAGTCATTTTTCGTTTCGCCAAAGTTGCTTATACATACTTACATATGTATGTACATAGAACATTAGGCATACACGTAAAATGACTACTTTTTAGCTTATGTTTTTGTTTTTGGTTGTGTTGCTGTTGTGGGTACGTCTGCAGACCAGGGTCAATCCTGCGTGATGATAAGCTCATGTTCACACCTCCTCTCTTGCGTTGACTGATCTCTTCTTTGCGTTATACTTACTTTTCTTGTTTCCTTTCTATTTCTCTCTTTCACTTTTTTAGAATTGTTAGAAAATGCTGTTAGCTGTAAAAAACGTGTGACTGCTTATGGAATATACCTTAGAGTGTACTTTGTATTTAAGGTACTGAATTTAGTTTATTTCGACTAGATAATCAGTCAACGACGAGACAGCCTCAGTCAGCCGTACAGTTATTGAGACGACATATAAAAAAAGTCAGGTCACTAGACGTCTTGGCATATATTATGTACATAACATGTATATAAAAATATAATAGGAGTACATACATATACGTTTATGTATACAAGCATAGCAGTGCAAAGTGTCAAGAATGTGATTTGATGTATATTCATATCAACTTTTCCCTATGATGACGAAAATGGTCTGGGGTAAATATTCGAAAAGATTTTAAACAGAATATTTGCTTGAATTGAAGGGCAAGTTGAGTAAGATAGCAAGATGTCAGGAAGAGGTACCAGTGACGAACCCAAACTTTTCAAGAAAACTTTTGACAA
>JAHZNG010003965.1:0-28653 GCA_027744375.1 Orchesellides sinensis | reverse complement strand
ATTTAATAATTAAAATCAAGTGTGTAATTTCATATATTCTATATATATTCGCAAGATGATCGACTGATTTTCAATTTTAACTCGACATAAGAAGATACTGAGCAATCTAAAATCAATCATGGACAACGTAAGAGAAAGAAGGGCTAAAATACCAGAACTATTCCATGTGGGAGTAATATTAGCACTGCATGGTTTCATAAAAAGAGCATGTTTTACAGTTTAACTATTTATAATCATTGTAAACATTTATCGGTTTTTCCCCATTTTTACATGTCATAAGTGCGTGTGTACTTACTTTCTGTGTAGGTATGTTCTTTTAAGAAATCGGAAATCTTTTACATCACATTTATTTCTAGGTATCTTAAAGTATAGCGAAAGACATAACATAAGTACATTTACATCAATCGTCAATTATAAATCCTATACCGGAATGGAAAAGGTGAAGAACAAAGAAAACTAAAGCAATATATGATTTAATTAGGTCCATAATCAAATATTCATGCAATTGCTTCCCAAAGATTCTGTATACAAATGTCAAAATGTCAATGAATTCCTATTTAGGCTTATAGTGTGAATGCAGTGGGGAAACTAAATGTATACTTATTCACAATACTAGACTTGGAATGAATAGGCTCATTAAGGTCTCTGATAAGTGGGATTGACGCATGTATACTAGACAAAATAATAAGGTATTGTACAACGTTATTTTTCAAAAGCAAAAACATAGTTTCTTTAAGCGAAGCATATACTATTAAGATGTTAATAAATTAGGTTGTTTTAAGTGATATATAATACTCAATGATATTTTGACTGCTATGACAGACAGACAGTTTACACATACTTAATGTTCATGTATACATAAGCATTTTTTTCTGTCATTTTGTAAAGGTTGATAGTCTAAGAGCCAGCCTTCGGTGCAAGACTGCAAGAAAAAATTTAGAGTTGGATCATAAAAAAGACAGTTTGTCATGAAAGGGAGGTTTTATAAAAGCAGGCAGGCGCTGCGCTGGTATTTAATAATATAACATTCCTGAACCTTTAATACAAGCTCATTTTACTTTTACTATCATCACGAAAAAAACTTTGTGCTATCCGAATGCTAACGAAACTGCTCTTATTAATTCTGACATAATTGGATTTTCAATTCATTTCATACTAAGGATTACATTCCACTCTAATTTGCTCTGCCATATTATGTGGTATAGTCGTTATAAGCCTTGCATTGCATGCAAGCAGTGTGACACTACCTGACGTATGAGTATCTTACCTAAAACATTGATATATTTAGTTCTAAAATACTAATGGCTAATGAGATTTTTATTGCGTAGAGGTAACTTTAGGAAAAGCCAAAGCTTATAAAGTTTATGCCTATTTGACATGGTGGTAAACATGAACGTAGGTATTTTATAGGTTTGCATGCAGAAGAGTTAGGCATTATCGTTGAGTTGTTGAGTAAACATGATTTGTGACGTTTGACTTTTGAGACGATGTACTCCTGAACTAGCAAAAAAGTTGCAGAGAGAGTAATTCGGAAGAAATCAGGACAAATTTGGATTTCATGTGAGGAATGCACGCTTTCTGTGGACTGTAAAGCATAAGTAGTAATGGAAATGTAGTTGCACCCCATCGTAGGGCTTTAATTTTAATGAAAATCAAATGATTTTCTGCATGAAAAACTTATAATGCAATGTAATAATTTGATTTGTATAGCATGATCTTGTTTTTTCTTTAATCTCTTGGTCTGTATACTAGCCTGATTTCAGAATTGAAGTTGAGGACGACTCACGGCCTGCCACAAGTGCCCTTGTGATTCCCATCTCTGTAATTTGATTTCTTGTTCATTTCTTTTCGATTAAGTAATCTAGTAAATGTGCATCATGAAACTTGCTACAAAAACGTTACTTAAGTTTTGTCATCGCCTACGTATTTATATGCCAATCGTGCAGTTTTTCATGCAGACATAATTATACGACCATTCTATGTTGCCTCTCTAAATATACATATAAGCTTAGGTTCAAATATGAGGTAGCTGTTGCTTGCTTTCACCGCTAAAATAGTCTGAAGCAAGGCTTCCTCATTCTAGCTTACTTACGTGCCATAGCTTTTACTTTGTATGGGCTACAAAGGCCACGGAGAAAGTTGTGAGAGAAATGGTGCAGTGCCTTTTAGTCTTCAAGTAGTGTTTCTCTGTAGTAAACACGCGGTTAAATTTACTCCGATTATGCTTTACTTGTCTTAATATTAAGCCAAGCGCAACTTACCACAACCACGCTTGTTCTGGATTTTTCAATAGAAGCACTTGAAAAGTTTTTTTTCAATTTAGCTTTCTGTTTCAAGAGGAAATCGTACATGAAGGGAATCAGAAACGACTAAGCAAGAAATACTCAACTCAGTATTAGTTGTTAAATTAAATTAAAGCAAGCAAGAGTGGGGGTTTGTGTTTTTTACCTAATTTTGTGCTACATTTGCTTTACTATATTGTATGGTAAAGGAGATTAAAAGGGAATGGAGGAAGACCAAAGAGAAAGAAGTCGTAATCGCAACATAAATTTTTGGACCTTTTCCTCAATCCGATCTCTATTCTCCTTTCGCCCCGCTACCCCTACAGTTCCGGTCAACCCGTCGGCACCGGAAATCATTGTTACATCTTGTTCATCAGATAGTAATGTAGCAGGACTATCTCAAAATGTGCCATCGGCTAGAGTGTCCTCGGAAAAGTATAAAATTGAAGAGCCGACTTTGGAGAAAGATGTCAAAACCAAAACGGACAAAGATCCCTTGTTGCATCTCCCAGGTTCATCTGAAGAATCAATGGTTTCAAGATCTGAGATTATCATGTTAGAAACTGCTCGAAGAAAATCGGAAGCTGGATTAAATGTAGCTAGACCCCAGACAGCTAGTCCAATACTCATGAGTCCATTGACATTGTTAGAAACTAATAAAAAATCTAGTGGACACACTCATCTCCGTCTGCCCAAGACTTTTCGCAAACGATCCAGTAGCTATTCAGACCTGACTTGTAGAAAAATGTCGGATAGCGACTCGGAGCATCTTCTTCCCGAGCTAACACCTCAGGAGTTGAGACTGATTTTAAATAAGAATAAAAAGAAGACTGAAAAGGAAGACAAGGGGAAATACATATTGCAACTGAATGAAATACTCAGTTTACCTGATCCACTACATCTTGGCAAAAACAAAGAAGCAATCAATAGAAAAAGTAGCTCTGACGAAAGAATTGTTACAGCATCTACCTCCACTGGAGCAGAATTAATGACGTCGGCAACTTGTAAAAAGAGTACTACTGCTTCTGCTGTGGCGGCTGCCGGTTTAGGGGCTATTAGCACGGGGTTATTGCCTGCTGCTACCTCAGTAGCCTCATTATTAGATAATAGAATTCTAGGAATGAATAATTTACAATTGCCAATTGAGAAAGGGACTTTGACGGGCGGTGGTAGTACGACACAATTAAATACTGCATCGTTGCCTCGTATTAGGAGTAGGCCTCGACTACTCTCACAACCAGAGTTTCACGTATCCGATGCAATTCAAACAGCACCAGTTCAAACGTCCTCTACTGCTATGAGATTTTTCATTCCACCATACTTCAGACGACCTTCCCAATTATCAACGGTTAGTTAAACGGTTTCAGAGATGCCGGTTTGCACTCTGAAATTGAACTTACTGAAAAGTAGTCATATAGCCGTTGATTTTCTTTTATTTCTTTGATTTTTTTTTCACTTTGATTTATGGCATGGAGTGTCGACTATTTGATTGACTAAAATTGAAACATCAGAACATGGTTCTAAACTTTAAACTAACTTTCTAATTACAATTTCCCCGTTTACTTTCCCTTTTGAACCTTCATTGATTCACATTGCATGCATGTAACTGTAAAGCTGTTTGATTTGTAGAAAAAAAGTATTTTTTGTGTATTATTTTTTATTGAAATCTTACCCTGTTCCGTTAAATATAGTATTACGTTAAGTCATTAGTATAAATAATATATTTCCTTTTAAATCATGTGGAAGACGTGTTTTGGTTTCCGAAAAGAATCCACAACTATAAATATACCTGGTGATGAGGCTGAAGTACGTAAGAAACATTACATTTCGCAATGACAAAATCTGATATTTTCATTTGTTTTCTTGATCGGAAACTTTCCTTGCATTTGTTGCATGTATGACTATTCTAATATTCTCAGAAAAAAGCATATTAAACAAGTTGTAATAACAATGGTTATGATCTAACCGGATTGTTATAGCTCACATTACAAAATCAATGATGCTTTTATGGCATATAATGCATTCCTTCGCAATCCTACGAAAGGCAACTGAATAGGGTAAAATAAGCAGAATGACTAATCTAGCCTAGCGTTAAAATAACATTTAAATGTATGCGTGGAACTTACTAATTGCTAACTATCTTGGCTCCAAAATGTAGTAGCACCCGCTCAAATTTATAAAAAAGCGCAAAACTACTTGTAGAAAGTACAGGTTGCTCATTAGTTGTTGGCATAAGCAAAATGTATTATGTATATTTAATTGCAAATTAAGCGGCTTTTAGTCTTGGTATCTAGAATATTTATAGATTGCGTCACAGCTTGTTTAGGCATTAATCCATTTAAGCAGTGATCGTAGTAGAGCCAAGTAGATTAGATATGCGTTATTTTATTAGAGACATGCTTGGCGTGTTGAAGGTAGTAGGAAAACATGTCGTGCAGGATTTTGCAGAGGTTGGCTGGGGCTTTTACTGTAAATGGTTTTATGTTTTGTACATTTATCGACATACTTAAACTGGGACTAGATTTTTAGTTTGCACGTGTCCATGTCCTTGTTTAAAAAACAATCGGTAGTAAGTCTAGATGTTTTTTGTAGAGTTCAAACTCTAAAAAGCTTATTTCTTCTTGCTGCTATCAACGCCTCCTTATCATTAATTCTATAAAAGTTCGCATTGCAGATATGATCCGCTATACCTCATTAATATTCATTCGCTCATTATTGTGTTGGATTTTTAACATGGCGTAGTAGAATAGTTATTAGACAAATAACAATTCCGTTTCGAAAGGTATTCAATATTCAAGCTTTATTGGATTTTGTCTGCCTTGTTTTTCTGAAACAATAGCAAGGATTGCTACTTACGGAATCAATGGTTTCCCTTACAAACCGAGCTCTAGTATCTTTCATTAACGATGACAATTATTCGGGACTCCAGCACTTACTGGATAATAGGCGTGTCGTGGTTGACGGCAGGGATGAGGTTTGTATAATCTGAATAAAAGCCTATAAGAGTAAAAGTAATTGTATTCAATGGAGTACGAAAAATGAACATTTATAATACTTTTCTCAGGCTGGGAGTACTGCGTTGATGGTAGCCGCCGCGAAAGGGAAGCCCAATTTTGTACGGCTTTTACTAGAGCATGGAGCAGACATAAATCTAGAGGATGCTGTGAGTTGAGCCATGATCCTATATTATGAATCTTATGAAAACGCTTTAAGAGGGTATTGATTAAATGTGAATTGGACAATAGGATAACTGGACAGCCCTCCATTTTGCGGCAAGAGAGGGATACGATGAAATCGTTGCGGATTTACTTGACCATGGAGCTGTGGTTGATAAAACGGAGATGGGAGGNGCCCTTCATTTTGCGGCAAGAGAGGGATACGATGAAATCGTTGCGGATTTACTTGACCATGGAGCTGTGGTTGACAAAACAAGTGATATGGACTAGTTAGCTGCAACGGTTTAAAAATATGACTGATTACTTGACTGATAAAAAACAATGAATACGCTTAAGTAAATGTTTTTTTCATAATAATCTAGGAGGCCTAAACACGCAAGAAGATGGCGAAAACTTACTGGGCTACAATTTATACAGCAGTGCGCTGGCAGACATGCTATCAGATCCTACTTTAAATACTCCCATTACAATAGGATTATTTGCTCGTTGGGGAAGTGGGAAATCCTTTTTATTGAGTAAACTACGAGGTTCGCTTAGTTGACAAAATTG
Organism: Orchesellides sinensis; assembly: GCA_027744375.1. Lineage (NCBI taxonomy): Eukaryota > Metazoa > Arthropoda > Collembola > Entomobryomorpha > Orchesellidae > Orchesellides > Orchesellides sinensis. The sequence continues at coordinate 22,646 of JAHZNG010003965.1, read as the reverse complement.
CAAAAAAAATCTAATGAAATCATCTATCAATAAATATCACATAAATGTTGCCCTTAAATGTTTTCAGAGGAAATGAAATCGTTTGCAAGACAGTGGCTAAATCCATCTTTCAGTTACGATATCCTTGTATTTATCATTATTGTTTGTATTGGGGCAGTACTTGGTGTTGTTGGAGGACTTGCGCTTCAGAGCTGGATTGTTGGACTTGCATTTGGTGGAGGGTTTATAACTGTTATGCACATAATTCTTCTTATAATCTGGATCAGCAATAGGCGGTCAAAGTAATCACAAAATATAATATTCTAGTTTTAAAAGTACAAAAGAAAAGTATTTAAAAAGTAATTTCTAAATATTTACAAACATTTTAAAGGTATGAATATACCTTTGCAAGTAAACTCTCAACCTCTTTAGCCAATAAGATGGAGGCTTTCCGCGTGATTTGTCAAGTAATATTTTGTCACCCTCCTGGATCACAATCGTCTGACCAAATACAAGCGCAGCCAATTAAGTAAGTTTCAAAATGTTTAAATAGTTCATCTTGCTAATAAAATGTCTACGTAAACTTGTAATATTTGGATTTAGTTTCTACTTTACTGAACAAACGAAGATTTCTACAACCACCGGAGGTGAAAATTCTGTCGTCCAAATGCTAGGATCATTATATACCTGTATCGAAAATGATTACGGGGTAATGAGTACAAGACTTTACCGAGCTTTCAGACCTCGCGCAGGTAAACTGTCTATTGCTGAAATGTGTTAATACCTAATTTAAAAATTTCTAAAAGTATTGCAAATTTCATGTCTTTGTAATGGACAGTAAATGCTACTTCCGGGTGGAAATGGAGAAAGCTGTGCTGCATTCCTAACTTCGTGATTTTTCTTTTGTGCTTCATATGTACATTACTTTGGATAGTAGTCTTAGCCATGTACCTGACTAGTATGGGAGTCGAGTAAGTGTTGGATTGTTTGTTCTTCAATTATCCGGTTCATGTTTTATAAATTTTTTTAATGTGGAGAATTTCTGGTTGTTTCAGAACGCATTCTTTTACACCCTTAACACTTCAAATTATACTGTATACTTGTGCATTTGCGGTTGGAATGTTTCTCGTCGCCAATATGTACACAATCGGTCGCGTAAGATGAGCTTCAAAATTCAGGAATACTTTTTTATGGCACATGAAGAACATTATTGTAAAATGTAGTAATTTTTTAGGTTTTAAAAGCGATAGTTATATCTCATCGTCGTCATTTACAAAGAACTGTTTCAAAGTTGGATGCAGTGAAAGCTGAGGGCTTTCTTCAAGCTTTGAAGGCTGAAGTAAATCTTATGACAAACATGGTACGTCATGTTAAGTTGAAGCATTTCATGTGTAATTTACAGCATATATGCAAAGGTAACGGTTTCAAATTTAAAATAATTTAATATCACAGGTTAAATGTTTGGATGCTTTCACTGGGAAACAAAGCCGTCTCGTGGTTATCGTGGATGGCTTAGATAGCGGGGAGCAGGAGAAAGTCCTTCAAGTTTTTGGATGCCGTCCACATTCTGTTCAGTGATGCAAAGGCCCCGTTTATAATTCTGCTAGCGGTAGATCCACATATCATAGCGAAGGTGAGTTGATTTAAATACTAAAAGTACATTACTAGCTTTCGGTCTAAACCGACAAAATAATGAGGATGTCCATTTTGATTGCTGCCAATTTAATTGTACTAACTTTATTTAATTACTTAAAATTGCACATGCATGCACCAAAACAAAGGTGATGGATCAGAAGCAGGTAGAGTGAAAACTGCACTGAACTTAGAAACTTCTTCGTCTTTTAAGTCAAAGAATTTATGCTTGTTGCTTAAAGTTGTGTTCAGAATAGTTGTTAAGATTGCATCAATGTACCTTATGAATGTTTTCATACATTGATAAAATTCTATATTATTTACAGGGAATCGAATTGAACATCAATCCGGTTTTAAATGAGTCAAACATTGGGGGGCATGATTACCTAAGAAATTTAGTACACTTGCCCTTTTTCTTACAAAACGCTGCCTTGCGAAAAGTTAAACACGTTAAAATGCTGGAAAGCTCCATAAAACGTAATAGTCGCATATTTGACGATGATCCTGGTCCCCAAATCATGGTAAGTTTCATTCCTTCTTCAAACCAGGCATTTTTATACCTGGTAAAAGTGTGCGATATATTTGAGCCTTTGCAAATGGTTTTGTTTTAGCTTTCAACGAGGAGACCCTCAGTGGAATCTGGGTTTCAGTTGCAGTTAGATAGGTTTGATAAACCGTCATCCAAAAAGACTAAGAAGTTAGGACTGAAGGTAATGATGACTATGGCTTTTATTATTGTAAAAGCTAATTTACTACGTTTACTATTTGGATTGAGAATAAAAGATTTTTACTTGTCCTAGATGAGTGAAAGCATAGCTAGTAGCATAGGCAGCAACTTAAACAGAGTAACCTCGCACGTCAACATGCCCATGTTGGGAGGACCAAGTGACCTGAAGAAGATGCTTTTGGGAGATGACTATTTTTCTGATGTTAATCCTAGGTCAATGCGAAGATTGATGAATATCATTCACATAACAGGTCAAGAAAATGTGTATTATCTTGAACAGGTTCATGAAAGTTTGGTTGGGTTTGTTTTATTACTTGTTTCACGATATTATGCTTTGCAGGCCGCCTACTGAAGTCATTTAGTTTTGACTTCAACTGGTATCATCTTTCTGCTTGGGTTAACGTTACTGAACAATGGCCGTACAGGCTATCATGGATGATCATCTATTGTGAGCAGTTTCAAAAAGATTTGGATGACTCTACTAGCCTTAAAGCGGTTTATGAAAAGTAAGGATGTGCCAGTATGATCATTAATGCATTTCAAATATAGTTAACAAAATCTATTTGTCCAACCGTAGAGTTCGACCGTTCATCCCTACTTCAAAGGAAATTGACCAAAACGTTGTGTTAGACCGCGATGAAAAGAAGCTTGATGTATACCTGGGGCTTCATAAAGGATCCCTAATAGTATCGACGCTTTACGTTTTTTTACCATTTACAATATCATTGGATCCCCAGCTTCGAAAAGATATCACGGGTATGTCTGACTTTATTCGTAACAATTTTTTTGTCTTTTAAAAACGAAGAACTGACTTTTGGTTTTAAATAGAGCAATATCAGCCAATTGAGCAAATTTTCAAAATGAACCCACCAACTGCTGCTCCGTCAGCGACCACAGTACCTCCAGTAACTTCTCCATTTTTGCAACAAACATTCCCAAATACGGCTGCACAACAAGTGAGGCTGCGAAACAGTGGAAAGTTTACTCTAAACCAGTCAACGTTGAGCAATAATGTTTATCCTGGACAATGGTATCCTCCAATTGGGTTTGTTAATGGTAATTTGTGGGGGGCAAATGGCCCTAGTTCCAATCCATTCCCCTCTCCGTACCCACCTACAGGTTTCCTTCCTCTTCCCCCTGTTGAACAACCGACATTTGATGAAACTCTAATTGTAAGTGTTCTGGAGATCATATACTAATTACGAAAGATTAAAATAACATAAATAAGCAAATCTGTGTTAATGTTTTGCAGAAGGAGCTTAAGCATAAAAAACTATCGACAATGAACGTGGATGCTGTGTGTGATCTTCTTGTGACATTGACGGGCATAAAGTCTAGCCAAGTTACAAAATACCAGGAAACCGTTCGAAAAAATAACATATGCGGCCGTGTTCTAATTTCGTGTGACCTTCCTGATCTAAAATTGGTACATAACTTTTTCGTTGACATTGATTATTATTCTACAAGAACACAAACTTAATTCCATGTTTTATTAGGTTTTAAAAATGACATTTGGAGACTGGGAGTTGTTCAAATCAGCGGTTCAAATATTAAGAGAAGTAGAGCGGGGTACTTTGCAGCTATCCACATCACCAACGGAGGAAAATGTTGTGAATAATAACTCTGCTCCAAGTAAGCTTCCCAGAAATTCTTCGGGAAAGGATTTGGTACGCATCAGTGTAACTTCCCCGACAAGTCCGCCTGATAGGGCAGGTTAGTAAATGAACTTAATAATATAACAATGCTCATTTTTTAATACGGAGTTTATAGTACTGTATTCGATCGGGTTTAAACTGGTTGTCTTCTTTTGGTGTCATTACAGCTTCAAAATCTCCGAACATTCCAACCGAGTTATCTGAACACAGAAAATCTCAGCCTCAGCTACGACCAAACGTTTTAGAAAAACAGGTAAAACTCTCTGATATACGTCGTGAATCCATTGCTGAGTGAGACATTGACTGCATACCTACATCACACACCTCTTCTAGCTTCTGTCACCAAAATAGTAACGAAGTACAGCACAGATCGAAATAAACTTTTATGTGTTCCATAGTTTTTATTTATTAATTTTAAATTTTCTATTGACAAAACTAAAAACCTTTCTGTTTACTAATTACTCTTTTGAACTATGTATATACAACAATGTTTGCTTGTTAAGTAAACTCGTCATATATGTCTTCCAACTTCCAACATGAGGTGCATAGTAAATCGCTAAGATATCATTAAATACTGCGTAAAAGTTAATCCTCTGATATCCCGAGCGACCTGATAATAAATTTATGACTTTTACTGTACAACTGTACTGTAAGCATTAATTCTGTGTTTCCTTTTTCTATGCTCATATATGTAACTGCTTTAACTAACAACGGAATTACTGAATTATACATACATATATAGTCTAGTAAATGCTGGATAAATAAAACCATATCCTGAAAATGACAGAAAGCCTCGGAAGAGGCTACGTTTTGTTTAGTTAAAAGTTAGTTTATAAACCACGTGATGGCATTGCAGTAAATTTGTTTTCACCTATATTTGGAAGGTTACAATGGAGGAGCAAATGATCTGTGGTGCTTTGGAACTGTTGAACGAAGAAGCAAAAGAGGATGCGTTAAAAGGAGAGGAATCCTCCACTTCAACTTTAAGTCCTATCAATTCTGAACCTGGTACAAAATTTATGAACATGATGGTTAACCGTAAAGAACAAAAGTGCCTGAAGTTTTTAATTTAAAAATTGTTTCTCAACATTTTTTTATTATAGAGGAGCAACATTATGAGGAACATCCGCATCGAAAATCATCCAAGGCATATTTAGCCCAGGATGAAACTGATGTACTCTACGTGATGGGCACAGCTTTAAATGTAACTGCAGAATTACCGGATTCTCCATCCGTTCTTCGAAAATTGGAACAATCTGAGGCAAGATATGCAGTTATTAACGAGTCACAAAATTACCCCTCTGTACTTCGAAACGTCAGCTCTGCATCAGCAATTTCAGATCCCATATCTATTCCAAGCACAAGTGCTGGGGGATTTTCTCCTGGAAGGCAAGGACGGCCAGAATCGTTGACACAAAATTTTTCATTTGCTGGCAGTACAATGGTGTCGAGTTCTTATCCATTAAAATCTAAATCTTTTGGAGCAAAGGATTTCAAGCATATTCCAACTCATCATCCTCGCTTTGGAAAAGATAGTCCTAAAAAGGGCTCCAGAAAATCGGTGACACATCAACACCAACAACAAGGCGAGACATCCAGTGATGCGTCTAGTGATGAGTCACAAAAGCCACTTGTGATGAAACCTTTAGGTGCTGATACTAAACAGCCACGCAAGGTTAGAATGGATTTGTAAATTAAAACTGCTGGTTTAAAATTTGTTTTGTGCTTGTTTGATATCTCTTTGAGTATAATTGTGGTAGTTTCTATTCTTAATGCTTATTTAAGCCTAAAGTGTACCAATGTGGTTTACTTCCAGGGTTCCAGTCATCGTCCACCTAGGCCTGACCCAAGTTCTCCACATAAAAAACGTTCAGTGACAAGAGAAGAGTCAATTACTTCACGTTTTTCAAAAATTACTTCATCATTGTTTGGCTCTTCTAAAGAGCAACAACGTACACCAGAATCTTCGTCTCCTACTACAAGCAGTACAAGAAAAGTGAAACGACCTCCTGTTCGGTATGATCTTCCAACAGAGGATTCCTCTGAGCCAAGTCAGTATTTCAAAGACCATGGACATCCATGGAAAGCTGTTCGAGCTCCCACCCCACTTCCGCCGTTTGGTTCACATGAGTATTATAGTGTAATCAAATCAAGCAACCCATCCCCAACAACAAGCAACGAATCTGAAATGGGAAGCACTCCTGAAATGGGCATCAGTTCCAGGGAAGAAATTTATATGTCTGAACCCCCAGATCTTCCAGAATCAAACCTTACCAATAATGTTTCAAGAATGAGCAATGCTAAAGCCAATCCCTCAGTTGGCTATAATGTTCCTGAGACCAATCCAGTGCCTGCAAAAGAAACAACTGGTCCATCCAGTGCGTCTGCCGCTATTCCTAATGTAATTGAGAATCCATTGAGTTCATTTGTTCCAATCCAAAGTACCTCACGCGGTGGAGAGACTTCGTCAAAAGTAAGACATTCCCGTTCGTACCTTACTCGACCCAAGAAACTTCAAGGTAGGGCAGCTAATTCTTCGGGAGAAGAAGCTATTTTTGTACCAATTACTGGACTCGCAAAAACTTCAATGAATCAGTCTGACCCTGGTTTATCGTCATCTTCGAATGTAGTGGATTGTACACCGTTAGTAGTGTTACGACCAGAATCTCAAACTGGGGAATTTAGCATGAACCCTGCGCAACAATCACAGTCCACCTCCGGGGAAAGTCCCACGCAATATTCACGAGATATTTCTTCTTCTCTTACAAGACAGTCAGCGTTTGATCCGGGCAGCTCTCGTGAAAACACGCCTCAAAAGTGATACAGTAACATGAGCGCTTCTTCCACAGTGTAACGATGAATACTTAATTTTGTAGCCACAAATCTGCAGAATGTATGGTATAAGCGCATAAGTAGTCGGAAGTCAGAATTGTTTGTTTCTAATAATTGCTTTAAAAATTGTAACAAGGTGGTACTTATTTTATGTTAACTTTGCGAGTATGTGTTTATTCTTTATTATACGGATTTAGATCGACATTGAGTCATTGATAAACTTAGTAATCACTAATGTCATAACATATTTACATGATAATAGGTTTGTTAAACGTATAAATAAAAGACTGTATATATAAAGTATATGTAGTTCGAAGGAATAATTTTCCTTGATTGTCTTTTTCAATAAAATACCTTATGACTTGTGTGCCCTTACATCCGCAACAAACTCCCACACCGGAAGTGCCTGCCATATCCATAAGCCATTTTGAGCTATACGTACACATACATGGAAACATGTGTTTCATTTTTGAAAGAGATTTTCTTTGATGACATGCAATTTAATTAGTCATCTCATTTATTTTTGTCGACAGCACTCCTTCCTGCCAAGCTCCTGCCCTGCCATTTCAATTCAATTTTACTTTTATTTCTTATAATTTAATTAGAAATACGATTCAATGGATTCTGACCCAACAATATTAGATAGTAGCATAAACTACAACGAGAACGTCCTTCTTTTGAATTCTTCTCAAAGAGATGATGCTTTCCCGGATTTCAAAAGGCGAAGTACTGCTATAACTCCAAGAGACTCGCTCCTCTCTCTATTTCCCGAAGAAGAAGTCAAACATGGGGAATATTTAACTCATTTGCTTCTTCTGAAACACACCAGAGAGTATGCAAACGCTGTAGAGGATTCTATTCTACTTTTGAAACAAGGAAGAGAGCGTATTACTCAAAGTGTAATGACTTGGCTTGGATCTCAAATTCAAGATGGATCTTCAGGTTCAGATGACTTGAGTCAGATAGGCAGTAAAGTACTTGTGATAAGCGAGGCGATAAAAAAACTGCATGATGAAGATATTCTTGTGTTTTGGACAAGCGGTGAACGAGAAACTGTACTAAAGCATTTGGTCTGTATATCTAAAAGCACGGTGAAATTAAGGAAAAAGTTAGGACGAATCAAGGATTCTTTAGGGGACCGCGTAAAGAATCTGAGAAAGGCTGTCATAAAATGTGATTGCCTATAATCAATATCCCGGAAAATGTGGCTCTATCAGACATTTACTATAATTGGAGTAAGTAAATTTTAAACACTTGGCCCAATATGTATACCAGTTGCTTCATGCTGTTACCAAGTATGTACATACATACATCTTTTTTTTCTTAGTCAAGCAAGATCCATTGCTTTCAAGATCTCATACCAGCCAACAGAGGAAAGACAAAGCGTCTAAATCTAGTAGAACAATTAGCGCAATAAAAAAGACAGTAATGACGATGGCTACATGTGGGCAACTATACTCCAGCGATAGAATGGATGAAGAATTAACCGACAAGTCTTCTGATGATGAATCCACCGATTGTTTGTCTGCCGTAACTTCACAAAAAGTGAAAAGGGGCCAGTGGAGCAAGAACAAGAAGGACATCACTATGTTACATAAAGCTGGCAGTAACGAAACAGATAGTATGTATGAAGGATGCCTGGATAACCTTCAACTAAATTCAATCCCTTCCCCTACGTTATCAAGTGAAGTAACTTCTTCTGTGTCTAATTACACTACACAGTCACGGTTATCCACAGTATCAGTAGGGGATACGATAATCCGGAAGAGACCTATAATTGCATCTAAGAAGCACTTACAGACTATAGCTTCCAATCTGGCACCACCAAAGCCTTCACAACATGATTACCCACCTTTGGATGATGTTTTTGAAGCGACAGAATCGTCTTATCATAAGAAGGCCCATGAACCTGAAGTACATCTCAAAGATAAAATTGAAAATACAGCCGCAGATGCAGGTACGGATTCATTCAGTAGTAGTGCGGAGTCAATGCAGTATCCAAGCTTTAAGACCTTACATTTCAATGCAGTACTGGATGGAATAGAAAAGACATTACAGCCACCTTTTAAGCACAATATGACGGATGCGGCAAAGAATCTGAAGGGCAGCAGTAGACAAGAAGATGTAAAACAAGAAGAGACCAACTATAATTGTATAAGTGAGTCAGAGGAATCACTTGAGGATACAGAAGAATGCTTAGTCTTAGTTTCCAATGCCCTTCAATCACTGTCAGTCAACAAGCCTGAAATGAAATTAGTATCCTTTCAATCGCTAAATGGAAACTCCCCATATTCCCCAGACAATATTTGTTCCTTGCCTCCTCCAGAAGCTATTACTTTGTCAATCCATCCTCCTTCCCCTTCTGTGAAACGAGTTTTGAGCGAATCAATGAGGAAACAAATAGAATCCATAAGGGACACTAAAGAACGCATAGATAAAGTGGTCAACAAAATTATTGAAACGATTCGTGGAATTGAACTAGATTGGATTAGTCCACCTGAACATTTGATACAAAGTAAAACCCCGAAGGAGTTGTATCATTTTTTGGATTTTGTTGTGGACATTGTAGAACTTACAAATAAACCAGAATTCGCATCACGGCTTTATCCAGAAGACAAGCATGAAATAGAGTCAGTTTTAGAACCAGTGTTCAAAGAAGCTGCTACTTGCCACCTTGTCCTGGGTGAGCTCCTTACTCTTATCGAAGTTGATACGAGGTACTTGAAAGAGCTTGTATCAAAATTCCCTAAAGGTCATCTTGTTGTGCGGGACTGGGTTAGAGATCCTGCTGTTGATGAGGAGCTTGATGAAGTTGAACATTTTACTGACTTTGATGTTGATATGGAGGAACTGTTTGCATGAAATAAAAGGTATACTTTACCCTAACGCTTTATATCTTTCTAAAGTTTCATCGCTGTAAGTTCTTATGTACTTTCCAAGATATTTGGTTTTTATTAAATGCATATATGTGATTTAGAAAACAGAGCCGATCGTTAACATACGAGAGAGAACAGATACATGTGTGAATTCACTGAGGTACAATGTAAGCTTTTGTAGATGGTCGATTACTTAATCGGCTTGTACTTGGGTCTCTGTAGAATCAATTAGTAGGATAATTAATTTTTATCTTGGTAATCCTAATACTTTTGCCAAGCCCCCTAAATCTTTGGATTTGAAACCAATATGCTGAATTCTGAGTTTTCCTCATTTCATCAAATACTAAATACCCTGATATTTCATTTTATATATGCCAAGTCGAAATTTCTGAATTCTGTAAACCCTTTACTGTCCTCCGTTACCTATGTATAATATGTACAGCTACGTTTTGAAAATTCTACATTACGACATTTGTTTCCATAAAACACTTTTAAATGTTACTAATTAGCAGGACAAATATAATTTTGAACAGAATTTAATTGCTTGATTCCTGTGTCACTTTGGCTTCAGAATGTTTACCAAGTGTACAATTCGCTTCATTCTGTGGTAAACACAACTTCAGATTTTGATCAAAGAAATCCCCTTTGTTACAGCTTGAAACAAAGGCACTGTCCTTAGTACATAAGATGAATTGATCACAATAACCTTCGTAAGTCTGTAGACCGGTACCGTTGCATGAGTAGTCTGTTTAAAAAAGGGAGATTTTCATTAAACACTTTCCATTGTGCGGTTTTGACTGACTTAAAACTAAATTCTCTACATGGAAAATCGAATTGCACCTGGTAGAACTTTCACCTTCCTACATAGTGGGACAGATTCCTCGTTAATACATGTCGTTGCGAGTCGCTCATATCCTGTTCCATTTTCACAAAGACTCACTGTGAAATTAAAATTCGAGCATTCGTAGTATTTCCTACAGTCTAAGGCATCTGGAAACGTTCCATTTTCAGCTGGACAACGGAATTGCATTTTTCCCATTGTAATCCATGTTTTAACAAATGTCTGCTGTAATATAGACATTGTCTCTTTATCTATCATCAACCCATTACTAGCTGATGGGGATTGGATTTCAGCTGGAGGAAATATGTTCCATGTCCGAAAAATGCAACCTTCCTTCAAACAAACGAATAAAACAATGCACTTACAAAATACTGCTAAGAATTTGTAGTTGTATTAAATTTCTTATTACTTACCACACCGTTAAGGGTACTTGAAACAACAAAAACGACAAAAACAAGGAACCGCATTTTGATTTTGCCTTGTTTATCAGTTGAATCACAAAATTAGAATGTCAAATATACTTTCAAAATTTCAATCTTGAGTTTAAATTCAGGGTTCAGAATACACCTAACAAATGCTTCTTGTAATACTAACATTGAACTGAAGCTGAATTTAACTTGAACTTACGCATATGAGAATGTAATTAATTTCTAATTAACCCTTCCGAAGGTAGTAAATGTCCTTGAACTATGTAGCTGAGATACGATTGATAGAATAATGACATGAAATAAAAATTTGCCTTCATATGGGATTAGAGTATGGTAATTTTAAATCATCGCCAATTTACACGCTATACATTATCTTTTCGTATTAATGTGTGGACTTTGACAATTTATTCTTCAGTAGGTGTTTCAAAATTTTCAATTTTTCTGTAAGTTCAAAAATAGTTTTGTTTACAATAGATATATTTAAATACAATATAATAGTTACCGTATTTTCAAATGAACAGCAGATATAAACCTGACAATAAATATAAATCTTCGTTACGTAACGTGGTCTCGAAAATCTTAGTTCATGTTAAAGGGATTTGATGTAGGTTCGTAACAATATGTATTGGAAACCGATTTTATTCTACGTAAAACGATGTCGAACGAAACGCTACAACTGATGTCCTTGCATATTTGCGGCAGTATCAACTGAAAAACGCTTACTTATCTTTAAGTGAGATTCATTGTTTAGCTTCAGGCCAAAATTATATTAGATTTTAAAATGTACAAAAGTACAATATAGCTACTCGTACATCTCTCGCACAAACGATAAAAACACATACAATAGCTGTCTTCTAGTACCTTGGAGCTATTCATTGGTTGAGGCTAGTGGATATAAAAAGCATTCTTGCAATATGGTATGGTATTACTGCATGGGGTTAAGCGGTTAAGGCGCAATCCACGAGGATTCCTTGCTTACTGTTAGGTTAAATGTTTAGTTATAATAATAATGATTGTTAGCGGTACTCGACTCGTAAGAAAATTTGGTCAACGGTATTGATTAATATAATAATTCTTCAAGTACATTACAAATTACAACATTACAAGCCATTGTCACTTACAATAAACCAGTCTGAAATCTATAGTGTTACTTCAGCGTGACAAAAACAGACAACCAAAGTTGCATTTTCAGCTATAAGCTATACAACAGGCACATGCAATTGTACAGTCTTCTATTTAGGTGTCTCGGATCCACAAGCTCGGATGGCAACGACAAAGACGATTGATGTATAAACATAGTTTCTACTTTCTGAAGCTGATTAAATTAGTGTTAAAACCTTGTTTTCACTTCATTCTTCATTACTCCGGACATTTAAATATATCAACAATTTATTGGTGCCTTTATTTGTGCACGTACGCAGATTGAAAGCAAATTCAAAAGAAAATTAGCCAGAGGCTACTGCTATTATAGACATAGAGGTATATTTACTTGACTGTCCTTTTCATATTAAAAAGTTACCACTCTCTAATCAATGGAATACTATTTCAGTTAGCTCTCATGCTACTTACAAAAACTACAGCTGACAATTTCATAGCGAATAGGGCGCTAAACATATATTGGTTGGTATAAATAACTATTATTAGATTTTCCTTAGAATTATAGTTGCGTTACTTCGGAGCTACGATGTCGTTAATCACGTTTTAATTATTTCTTGAACAGCAGGGGATGAAACACCGCGAGGAAGTTTGTTTGCTCTATAATCAGGAACAACAAGAAAACCTAAACCAATTATGAATACGACCTACAACCGTCGTAAACGTAATATTTTAAAGTTAAGTAACATACTTATTCTGATGATTCTTTGAATCTACTGATCTCCCCAACTTCTTCATACTAGCTTCATCCTTGCGGTGATATGTTTGCAATTTAGTTTCTAATGCTCCAACCTTCCGAAGAAGATCATTTACTATACTTAATGGACTCATGCGAGAAGAGGTGGGAGTGCCTAAAAAGAAATGAGATTCATATTTTAATACACAACTTTGACGTTCACAAAGAACAAAAGCCTACAAAGCACTAAATTACCCTTACTCAGATTTGCTTGATGAGCTTTTGCCATATTATAAGGTGGAGTGGACGGTGGTGTAGCTTCTATCTTGTTTGAATCTACTGGTTTCTCCGACTGGCGTTTGGTAAATTGAAGTTCGTACCGGAGATCTATTGAAATGGTGCATAATATATATTTAGTTCAAATATTACTATAAATCATCAAGCTACGTATATACCAACCAAGTATATGCTATGTTAGTTGCAAAGATATTTCTCTGATTTAATTTTTATTTGTTTTACTATGTACCTCTTGTTTCATCTTTGAGACGCTGGACCATGGACTTCAAATTTTCTTTCTCATCTAATTCGGATTCTAAAAATGCGTTACGTTCGATAGCAAGGTTTAATTTTACTTCAAAGTCTTCTATAGACATGGCTGCCGCTCTGTGTTAAGTGAAAATAAAACCGATTAATCCAAGACATTGTATAATTGTATATGCCACTTACTCTTAGTCCAACAAAAACATCAATCGATTTATTTATTTGCATTTTACCTATTCGCTCTTTCTAGGTCATCATTTTTCTGTTCTAGTTCTCGGACGTAGGCATTAATCTCGTCCCCAGTCTTTCTGAATGAACTGACTTCCTCTGACCACTCAGTCATTCGTGCAGTGTGTTCAGCATTCATCTGCTCCAGCCTCGACTATAACGATAGGATAAAGTTAACAACGATGGAAACTATTTACCCTGGATCAGAACTGTCCTTTAAGCTTTAAACAAACAACAAATCTTACCCTCAAATTTTCGTTGTCATTCTGTAAACGACTTATATTAGCCGTTAAGTCTTTGTTTTTCTGCTCCGTTTGCTTGATCTGCGTATCAAGTTCCACCTCTAAAGTTTTAGAGTCCTCCTGATACTCTTCAAAATCCTTTTTGAGTTCATCCAACCTGTCAATAAGCGAATCAAATAATCATTCCTAAGTTTTAGATGTTTAAATTAATTTATCATCTTGCATCTATTAATTTATCGTGATATTTTCAAATCCTTAAATACACGAAGACAAGCAACCAGCTCTTTTTAATATTTTTTTACTAGCAGTGAACGGGAAAGAGTGCCTTTACCTGTGGTGAAGGTGAAACTAAAAGTATACATACTTTATGATGTAAACACCGTTTTTGTGTTTAATAAAATTCACTATAACGTGCATTTACACACTTCCATCTTAGAACTTTGTCTTGTCAATTTTCACGCGAAAACTCTGGCCTAAAATACGGAAGTATGCTGCATAATATATCTAATACAGCCGAATGGAATCCCAATTCCGCACATATTCATGACCTCATGACTTCATTTTCATTTTTCCTTGCCAGCTAAAATATTCTTCTAGCTTATCTACTCGCGCTTTGGTTTATCTTGGTTATGAGCAAGGAGAATTCATTTACCAAGAATCAAGACTAGAACGAATTTTCCCATCCGTCGGGGAATACAAGCGTTGACGCACGACTACAAAAAAACGCTTCTGAGCTGACATGACGGACTAAAATTCTATCTACACGTATAACTTATACGCTAAAATGGATTACCAATCAACCATCACATCACGCGACACGATTGTACCAAATCTGTGTATACTACGATGTTACATCTCCTTGATCTCCTCCTCATCGGTCCCGTAGAAATTGCAACGTTCGCTTTCTTAAATACATGATAAATTGTACTTAGTTTTAAGCATGGTTTTTAAACAATGCAAATATGATTGGTTTTAAAACAAAACTATTCACTTCCTAAAAAATTAATAAGTATCGGATAATATTTCATATCTCACCCGTTTATGGCTCCCTTGCACATATAAGCAAGCAAACCAAAAATCAGTTTTTGAAATACAAGTGTTTTGTAGAATGGATATGAAAAAATGAATGCATAACATAAGAATGAATTGAATGCAATTACCAAAAGAACAGTTCAGTTGTCTTCTCTCCATAAAAGGTTTTAGAGCAGAGGGAGGTGTAACCATAAAAATATGCATACAAAAAATCTAAGCATAGCATGAGCGTTTTAAAACCCTTGCCCTGAACAAACAACATTTCATATTTCATACTGCCATGCATAGTGGCTTAGCATTCCTTCTCCTTTTTTGAAACCGTCTACAAGAAATATGTCGCATTATTCGCACAGCTTTTTCTATCTCACAGGTTGTCATTTAAAAAATGGAAAAATGACGCATTATCCAATCCCTAAATCCCTATTGCCAATTACAACAGTTCGAATTTACATATCACGTGCGTACGTCATGGGTTTTGAATAAAACAACTTCGCAACACAATCTAGATATTCCAATATTTCCAATCATCTATTATGCATGTAATTACCATGAATCTTGATCAATCATCAATCACAACTAAGTCCTAATCTGTTCATATTTACATAAAATAACTTCGCTCGCACTCACCCTTTCTTAAAAGCTAACGCTTTAGTTTTCCAGAAGTTGATCTCATCCTGAGGCGATGCAAAGTTAGGCACACCAGTAACATCAAAATCGTCGTCCTCCATTGCTACTTCAGTTAAGGCTTCAACAATGTATCTTCAAGCAATTAGTTACTCAATGTAGATTGTAAATGTTCCCCTTCAGGTTCAACTCAACTGTCTCGCCAATCCAATTTCTGTTTCAGTCTTAGATCAGTCCAGCCAGGGCAGCAAGAGACCTAAATGCATGTTATGAATTAATACAAATATTAAATGATTGTTTAACCAACTGTACATCGTACGTAAGAATTGACATTAACTACTACAATTGCAACAACAACAACAATGACTAACATAAACAGAAATTAATCAAGTGCTGCTGTAATAGTCACTGTCTATCCACCACTCAATTTAATATGATTACCTAAAAATTCCTAGAATCAAATTAAAATTCCAATCAATTAACCTACCATAAATAATCCCAACCCCCAAAACAGTTTATGTAAACAAAAACAAGTCACATGTTCACTATTTTGACATTTTACCTGCGCGTCAGCTTTGATCTCCAATCCAAACAAAATCCTAGACACCTGTCCTGTCCAAATCCAGTTTTCAAACTGATATTTCTTTCCACAGCAGAAGCACTTCCAATTACAACTTTTTAAATTATTACCTTCCAATTTACACAACTAAACTGTCACACTGACTTTCAATAAATACCACCCACACACCAATTTTTTAATTGCTCCACAATCAAAATTCAACCCAAACTTTTTTACTCTAGCTGCAACACTTATTTACTTTTTCAACCAACGCACAGCCACCAATCAAATAACTTTCAGTGAGCAACTTTAAAACAGTTTTTGTGTTTAAATTTTAAATACCAAAACACCGTAATCCTCCTCCGCCAGAGCAGGTGGCAGGGGCCAATAAGCGATCCTGCACTCTGCACCCACTCCAACTCCTCCCGCAGTCTTCCACTTCCACACGTCTTATCTTCTGGATAGCAGCCAACCAAAGTCTCTGTTTTTTAATAATTTAAATACAAATTAAGATTTATTTAAAGTTTTCACTAATTTCTCCACACCTCTTCTTTAATTTACCACTAATAATTTACCAATCACTACAAACTTTAATTTAAAAAAAAATATACAATTTTACACACGGAACTTGCTAATGTCAAAATAGCATTGTTTTAATTAATTAATTTATGGTTTATTTAAATGTAGAGATGAGATGAAGGCAATGTAAAAATTCACTTTTACGAAGAGATGATAATGGGAGATTTACAATGCGATTCACAATTAGGAAATGCCCATTGCCGTCATCATCATGAGCAGAGCAGATACAATACAGAGTAGGACTACAACCAATTTTGCACATAAAATATATAACTTGTACAAAGTAAATGAGTAATTTTTTACGCTGTATTACGTTACACTAACTAGGATTACTGTGAGTATAGTACACATTTTACTACATTATTCCTCTCTCTACAACAGAAGAACAGGTAAACGGACTTGGTAAGTGTTTTTTATACAGGAATTCTTTAGATTTTCATATAATGTATAAAAAAAGCTACATGTTTGTGTATCGGTTCACATACAAACCTTGTATACAATTTTATACATATGATTTTAGTTATACGTTGCAAGTATACATATGGCCTTGTACGAATAACGGCCAAAAAGGATATAGTGTATGGTCTGAAAAGCTTCAGTGGAAAAATTGTGAATGGGTTATGCTATATGGATGGGTATAAGGTATAATATGGTAATTTTCTAATCTGACGTATGTAGGATATACATAGCATGACTAACACATTGTAATAGTATTGTAATGTGTATGCAGAAAAATTCCTCTCTATCGCGTCACAAGACATCCTAATCCTGATATACCTTATGCTTAGTAGTATTGTGGTCACAAAAATCTCCTTTGTATCTCTAGGCTAGTATGATTTTTTTCCTATGCCATTTTTACCCTAATGTAATCGTGATATGATGATCCAAATGGAGGTGTAATGTTTGTGTGCAAATGTAACGTTTGCCATGAGCTTTTTTAATGAGAGTGAGAGAGAAGAGCAGTTCTGGCTTTTGATTTTGATGGGGATGAATATTGTCTTGTAGAGCTGTAGTTTGCTGTGATGTACGCTATAACAAGAAGATTATAGGGCTTCCTACATAAAATTCGGGGTAGTGCACAATTTATATTCATTGTATACCTGTGTCTTAATACATAAGAACGAAATAAGGAACATGGACACAAAGATGATGATGGACTGACATAGCAAATTGTGAATATATAATGTGTATGATTATCATATGAAAATGATACATGGATTTATGAATCATCATATCTTGTGATGTCATACGTACATGGCACGGACTTGACTCGTCTTATTATCATGGTTTAATGAGTTAAAAAGGTAGGAATATAGGTGTAAAAGGAAGGACAATAGTTGCAAAGCAATTGACTCTTTTGAATGATGAGTCACCTTCTTTGGACTGTGGAGGTGTTGTGTAAATAACGGCTGTAGAATAATAGTCCATAAATCTATACCATTTTACATTGTATTCCATATAAAATACTAAAAGCAGTTAGTTAACATGTGTAGTGTATGGTTATGATGTACGTAACATTAATTTAGCATAGCATGAATTTTCCACGATAACATGGTAATGATCCATGCAAAATTGTCTTTTTACATTTTATTCAGTTTTTTATGCATGCCATACAGATTTTTTGTATACAAAAAGCACAGACACAAGACAGTCTTAGTGAACGAGTGACTGACTCCTCATTTTCCCATACACATATAGATTCATAACCTCATGCCAAAAACCGCCCATTGTATAGTAGTTAAATGATATAGTTGTTTTTTATTGCATGTTTTCTGTTGTTAGTTTGTTATCCTAACACTTATATGACAAGTACTAGTATGCGTGGGGCTATGGCTTAATGGTTTTCATTGTAGTTCAAAGATGTGGGATTACAATGGAACAAGTTACTTTTTGATGTATAAGAAGCCGACAGGTTGAATTGGATGTTTTGTTGCCACACTATTCATAGCATGTTAGGAGGGCACTGCACAGAAAGAGAAGGGTACAAGAAGCTATTGATAGAACATAAGGCCCCTTGCATTTTATATTCTTTAAACATATGTATTTTAACGTATAACACAAGCCATTTGATTTGGCTACAATATTGCAATGAACATCACATCTATATCAAAATACTAACAGACAATGTGGGGGATATAAGTACCTACTATAAACTGTATCGGTTTAAAGATTATACGTCGACGCTCCTTTCAATTCAAACTAAGCGTTGCAGACCATGCAAGTTATTGAGTTATGTTATGATAAGCAATCACTACGCTACAAGTAAGATACGGATTTCGAACGGTTGGATTTGAATGCTTTGTAATGATCATGATGAATCCTCTTGAGCTTTACATACTTTTCTGTTATCAAAGCTTGTCTGTTGGATCTGGTCTAGTATTGCTAGTTGATAACGATGATTCATTCTTGAAAACCATACGAAGAGAGGTAACCACAAGATGATATATAGTACTTTTATGAAAAGATCTATTCAAAAATGTAAACACTTGGATCAAGGCAACCAAGCACAGAGATTTTTTAGTACGTGTAACAATATAGGTGTACGAAAATAAAGCTAGTAACGAATTCCTTTCCTTAGCCTTCAATGCCAAAAATGCATAACGTAAAAATTGGGCTTGACGGTGTGATGCAATTTTTTGTTGTGATTTTTTTCTTGGATGTTTTCTTAGAGATACTGAATACATTGGTTGCACATGCCTTGTAGTGTGATAGTGAGTGATAAAACAGCCATATAGCTTAGCAGTAACGATCATTGCTTTGCATTTTTGTTCGTTGATTCATTTATTGGTTTTTTGTTTATAGAAATGCAGGATGAAGATGTAAAATCTTTTTTTTGCCGTTGTTGGATGAAATGAAGTTGTAGCTTTACAACTGAAAATGATTTTGGTTTTATTTTTGAAGGCGCAACATTACATCCACAGACGAATTCACTTCTTCGATCCTCTGAGCATGATGGTGATAATGTAATGTAATTGAGTAAATAAAGATCTGAAGATACATATTTCATGATGGCGGTGAATATCGTGAATCGCATTCCATAGAAAACCAGAAAAAGATATATTCATGCGTTGTGGTTGGATGATGTTTCATCTTTGATTTTCCTAAAGAACGTGGCAAAGAGATTTCTTGAGAAGTTAAGTAAAAATTCCTTGTTGTGATGATACTTGCCAAAAATCATTGTACGATATTTTATTGTAGGAAATGAATGTGGTATGCCAAAGAAATCTTAAACCAGAGATGAAAGATGATGACGTTGGCGATGATGATTATGTATGAAGGTACACATAAATTATGATTAATCAGTAAAAGCCATTTCGTTGGAGTACATTTGTATGATATCGCAATTGATGTCCATCGGTGGGAATGAAAACTTCATTGGTAAATTTATAAAGTTGTAAAAACCATCTTAAGTAAAAATTAAGTCAATAAAAGTTCAATTGAGTAATTGATTGAGACGAATATGTTAATGAGTTGTCAGCCAAATACAATGCAATTTAATAAAGTATTTGAACGAGACGTATGACATTTCTACATATAACTTCATATGGTATTAGAGTATTTCATTAATAGTAAGCTATGTTCGACGAAAAAAATCAGAGTGTTGCATAGAGTGAATTTTTAATAATATATTTTTAATAAAGTTCCGAGTGTTTTTCGCATTCGCTGCTTTTCCACATAAGTTTAGTATTTGGATTATTGCATGCACGTGGTTTATTAGCGTTGTCTCGTCTTGTATCAACAAAGTGTTGCAAAAAATTTGTGAGCAGTTGTGCGCGTGCGAATAGAGAAGTTCTTAGAGGTACATATTTGCTGATTGCAAGTATATTAAAATTTATACAGAGGAGATGAACATTTGACTAGTGTGAAAAGTAAGATATTTTGTAGAAACGTCATGAGATTGAATAGGAAATTCAGCAATCGAAGAAGTACTATGTGACTATGTTTATGACGCATATGTATAATCATAATCGCTGTGGCAAGATATTTTCAAACTGTCACTGGTTTTTGCTAAGTCAGTTAATTTCAACATGTTTCTCCAAGTCTGGGCTAATGTCTTTAAAATCTTTTTGTTGATTTTGTTTTGTAAAGTGTAAAATCTACAATTTACATATGATGTACGAAAAAGCGGAAAAATGTTTCCCTTTTTTCGGAAAGCTAGAGTATTTTTTGTACATCACACGTGGATCTCATGAGCCAGAAGAAAATTAAGACAAAACGTCGCATTCAATGTATTTTCCCAGTTATAGTGATTCTTTAATGCGTTAATGTATTATGAATCAACCTTAGTTGCAGCAAGCTTTTTGTAGTTGCACTTTTTAAAAAAGTTTCATTGTTTTATTACTGATTCAATTGATAGTTTATATTCAGCTATATAGTTTTCTAACTAGAGTAATTGATTCCATGTGCAATTAATTGCTTGCGCTGAACCTTTTTTTAGTGCATATCTTTATGCAGCCCTTTGTTTTTTAAATTCTTTTTCTGTAGAAAGTTAGCTTTATGATATCTAATTCATGTTTTTCGCCAAATTAAACATTTTTAATAACGTAATAAAATATTGAATTCCTATCATTTAAATTCTCGCTTGATATTTGAACTAATAATAGAGTAAACTTCCATAATTGATAATTGTTCATCAAATTAAATAAACAATTTAAAATGCACAAATATGAATTCTTGTATTTTTATAAATACGATATTTGTAATAATTTACTATAACATAGGTAAAAAATAAGCTAAAATCGAGCTTTCTATTCCTTCTTCTTTACCAACTCATTTTCATTGACTTATACCAAGCAACTTATGTCTGTAATTTTTATTTTTATTCATTTGCATATTTCATTTTTCAGGTTCAATTTAATATTTATGTATTTTAATACTTCAAATATAATAAAGATCGCCCCTTAAAACCTACGTTTAACTTAACTTTACATTGACATGACAGAAGATCAGTCGCTTTGTAAAGTCTTTAGTCTACAGTACACAGTATGTTAGCCTATAGGTAGCTATTTAATGACAAACTTTCTGATCATAACATGAACTTTCCTTCCGTCGCATGACAATGGGATGGATATGATATGCAAATGTGTCTCATCTCCCTTCCGGAGTTAAGTAGTTCACTCGGTAATTAATGCACTAAATTGTGAGAGATATATTACGAGAACGACTTCCTGTTTCCCACTGCAATTCGCATTTATGCTTCAAAAGTTAGCGAAGCAACTGAGTTATATGGTGTCTAGTAATAGTAATGATAATAGGATACGACAAGGGGATGATGGATTGAGTGACATATTTCAAGTCAGCTGCAATATATGGTTCGCTCAACAATTCTGCAGAATTCTTTTGTACTGACAAGTATTCGATGATTTGAAAAGGTGTAGCTCAGCAACTACGATTGACCTAATCTGTAGGTTATAACAGAAATAAAATAGTTTGAAAAAGCTTGCATTAAGATAAAATGACAGTGAAGTATAGTACAGTTTCATAGGCACAATTACGTGTCAATCGTAGATCCTATAAAGAACCTATATTGAAAATTTCTTCGCATCTCATTTAGTCATTTATATACTTTTTTAAATTTATTTTTTTCATTTATTTTGTATGTCTTACTTTTTTAGGTGAATTATATACTATATTTTATTAACTTCAGATATAAACAATAATGTGCCATTAAACCAATTTATGATGCCTTCCATTAATGTCAAAGATCATTTAAAACACGTACTGTAAATACAGATTTATGTCAAGACCTCTCACGTACTAATGATTTAGAAATGAATATGCATGGTTGAAGATATGATGTATTTGAATGTGTATGGTTATGGCTTCTGCAGGCTCTTATTTTCTATAACACGTGACAAAGTAAGGAATCAAATCTCAAAATATTCCTAACCAAGGTTCTCAAAGTATTGGCTGGTTATTATTAACTTTTACGCATGCAAATATTTGTAAACCTGAAGCATAAATAGGTAGACAAGTCAGGAGAATGGAGGCTATAAAGTTAAGTATAAGTATGCAAGCAGTTCGTAGTAGTTTTTACTAAT
>JAHZNG010003964.1:0-32264 GCA_027744375.1 Orchesellides sinensis | reverse complement strand
AGCGGGGGGGGGGGGGGTAGGTTCAATGCTTCATGGTCTACAATATACCATACCGTAGAATAGCCTGCCAAAAGATTTAGAAGTAAATAATTTAGGAAAGTTAAACTTTATGAATAAGGTACAGAAAATTTGTAAAATTGTTTGAGTTGAATAATAATTAGTTAATAATAATAATAGTTAATAGTGATTAGCAAATAATTTATGCAACGAGGTGTCGCTGATAGGAGAACAGTGCTTAATTTGTATTGATTCAGCAAGAAGAATCTAATCTAATCTAGTAAAATTCTATCTGGGTCTGGGTAGCTACCGCTTCATCCATCATTCCAACGGAAGCTAAAGCCTGGACAACTTTGCATAGTAAAGGACTTTTTAAAGGTAGCTTTTTAGATATTACTGCCAGTTTTTCGTAGTCTTCCAGCATAACACAACACTCTATTAGTTTTTCTGCGTTGCCTAATTTGTTACAAAGTTCCAATGCCATCTCCCAATCTTGTGAGTCAATGTACGCCTCACATTGTACCTCCAAAGATTCTTCAGATGTATAGCCACTCAGAAAGTTGACTTTCTCCCAGTCACCTAAATCCTTCCACATTTTTATTGCCAAGTCTCTACGAAGCAAATAAGCAAATGTTGATTAGTTTGAATGAATAAAAGCCAATAAATAACGTAAATACATCAACTTACTTTCTTCCTGATCGAAGAAAGTAATGTTGGGCTTGGTTATACTCTGACAAAAAACAATACGCCTGTGCTTTTTTCAAGTCCAAGCTCTCGATTTCTCCCAGTCTTTTCATGAACTCAACCGCTGCATAATTTTTATCATCATTGTAAATGCTTTCGGCAAGTTGATACTCTCCTTGTCGGAGTGCTTCATCTGCGACAAGTTTCCTCAAGACTGTGTGGCTGCAAGAGGTACTTAGCAGATTTACAATGTCTTCTAATGGCTCGTCGTGGTCCAATGCGTCTTTAAGTTTAGACAATGTAGGTATGGGAAGTCGGATCACCATTCCATTTGATGGATTCTCAGGATTTTCGACTACTCTATCCATGTTAATGAGAGTTACATGGAGGTCCTATGGTATATTTTATCAGATTAGAATGTTTTATTCGGTATATGCTCCAACACATATCGTTTTTTATTTTCATAAAAATGGTGGCGTACTTGCCTCATAATTTGCAAGGTAACATCCGGAAGGTATGTTGGAAATTGTCTCTAAAATATGACCGTCTTTAAGAATGTGCCTTTGGAAAAGTTTTAAAAATTTCAATAGTAAAAATCATTTCAATTCTATCGATACATATACGAATTCAAACGTTGCATAAAATTACAGATTATTGCATTCTAGAACGCAAATATAGGTTTCTAAATCATAAGCCCACAAGATTCCAGAAACGCTTGTCAAATTCTCGCATAAAATGACTTCCAATTGTTGGCCACCGACTTGTGGGAATATGCAGACTCGCAAATCTCCGTTCATTGACAGTAGGGCAAGCTGAGACCCGTCGTTGTTAAAACGTATTTCTTGGCAAATATCTCCCTTTAATTGATAGAATGTGTTAATTTCTGTTTGATAAAGTAAAGCTTCAGGTTTTGATTAGTTTCTTCTATTACCTCTAAATCCATGTGGTAAGTTTGTAGGAATCCAAGTGTCGGCAAAGCATAAAGTTGTAGCTTGCCGGATTCTCTTGCAACGCATAAACGGTCCCTTGTACCATGCATACAACGAGCACAATCCATTGTATTCTACAGTTTAATTAAAGCTCAAATAATGGAGCAGCATTTTAAACGTAAGGCCAAAAATTGTAATTAAAGTTCGTATACCTTCATAATATGATCATCCTTTTCACCTGGCTTCGCAATAATCCCAGGAAAATCGTCTACATGAACTTGTCGCTTTTTCTTAATTGTTCCAGTTAAATTATTATTACCATCATTATTCAAATTGAAATTCCAGTTGAGAATTCCATTAGGTGCTAGGCAAACAATGGATGTCTTTGTCATTGTCAGAGCAAAAGGTTCCATTGTTAAAATACACAGATCTACATAACGTTGCATATACTTTATACAGATTTTTCATCTTACAACGGTAAAATATTTAATGGAATTTCAAGTGAACTTTCATACGTTGTAGATAAACCCCCGTTTCTCCAAACACGAATACCTGATAGACACCCATCTTATCCATACAGAGCACTCCAAACTTATCTTTATGGCATTTGATATCAATGACTTTTCCAGGGATATTTTCTTTAAAGAGCTATTGAATAAGCACAGTCAACAGTAAAGATTCATCAGAGTCGGCATTAGCTTTTTACAGTTCTCATATTCACAAATAAAAACACTTGCAACAACATTTATATTACTCACTGTTGTGTGATTCCAAAAGCTGATTAAGTGGCTGACAAAATCTTTGGTGTAGGCGTAACAATGAACATTATTCCGACTGCTTGAAACTTTGTACATAGGTCGTAAGCTTGCAAAGTAAATCTGTCGTTCTGCAGCAACGGCCAAATGGAGACTGTCATGATCCCAAGAAATGCTGGTAATCGTTTGCTCGGGAATTTTAAGTACTTGAAGAAGCTGTAAATTTTGAAAACTTAAATCTTATTAGCCTCATGAATATTAATTGCTTCATAAACTGTTAATTAATTCAACTCCAGGAACTAAACTAGATTACATTTCCTTCGTAGTTGTACAAATTGATTTGAGGACACAAGTATCCGTCTCTTGTAATCGTAGTCATCCCTCCCACAACTATATACAGCCCATTTGGACTCCAGTCCGCACATTTGGCTGTTAACTGAGTATGGATTCTCAACGGGGCTAAAATTTTAGAACCATAATTTATAAGTAAGTTACTCTACTACTTTGTTCTGAGACGTTACATAATATATTAACGATGCAATACAGTTGCTAGCATGAACTTTGTCTCACCTTTGTCCTCAACAGTATTGTAAAGTGACATGCAGCTTTCTTTATAAATTACTGCAAACTCTGGAGTGCTTTCATAGGTTACCCATGAGGACTTAGGTTTTAGCAAAAATGACGTAATTTCCGTAGACTGCCCATTGATTGTGAGTGGTCGGCATGTTTTCTAAGAGTTTATTTTGCGGAATAATGGCATTGATAGAATGATGTTATAATTTCTTACAAATATACTTTGTGTTGGCTTACTCCAACTTCACCTTGTTCGTCAAACAAAAAGAGAGTACAGTTTACAACGGCCAAAACTGTGTTTTCAGTGTGCCATGCAACAGAGTTTACTTGGGCGTCAGGAAACTGTCGGTTATAAATCTGTGTCCCATCAGATAATCCAACCAGAATTCCTCCTTTAAAATCAAATAATCATAAACACAATTCCAATTTGCGATTGTACAACTTTTATTTTATCAACACATACCTGTAACAAATCCACTTTCGGCATGGTCTTCATATCCAATAGCAATCTTTGTGCCGTCTTGAGAAAAAACAATGTCTCGAATCATCGAAGTACTTCTGTCATTAATTAATTCTTCAACCCAGCATCCATTTGGACCATATCCCCATCCAATCATAACACCTACATCAGTAAATTA
Organism: Orchesellides sinensis; assembly: GCA_027744375.1. Classification (NCBI taxonomy): domain Eukaryota; kingdom Metazoa; phylum Arthropoda; class Collembola; order Entomobryomorpha; family Orchesellidae; genus Orchesellides; species Orchesellides sinensis. The sequence continues at coordinate 28,688 of JAHZNG010003964.1, read as the reverse complement.
TGTTCGATTTAAAACTAAATTGTAAGAAAAATGTTTTTATATTCTTAACTAATTCTGAGCTCTCCAGTAACCAATTTCATCTGCGGTGACTAATTTCCCATTTGTACCATTCCATGCCATACACCTTAGATCAAAAGCGTGACCTACAAGAGTCTCGTTCATCTGAATCCTACATTTGCTACCAAGGGGTATATGACATAAAAGATTTTGAAAACTTTGATCTGGCCTTGTATGATACAACGGCTTTTGATAATCCAACCCCAGAAGAATCAAGTAACCTTCTTCACACCCAATGGCAAGATAGCTATGACATGAATTAAACTTAATACAACGAACTGCTTGCAAATTTGGGAGTCGCATCTGTTGAATAAAGCACAGCTCATAAAATAAACTCATTGCAAACAACTTTCATAAGAAAAGTGAGAGCTTAAATTATTTATAACCTTTTCTCCAAGTGCCAAATAGCCACGGCGAAAGTCTCTATCAACTGATCGCCCAAGGTATTCAACTGCTTCAGCCCAAATAATCGGAGATTTTTGTGCAAGTCGTTGCTTTTCATCCTCAACTATTTCTTCAAGACTTGTGTTGCATTTTTCAAACGTCACTGGATTGTCCACCCTAATTTTGAAATAGTAATTAATATATATACATCCTTTTTTACTACAAATTATCAAATGCTTAAAAGGTGTTTGCTTTGTAGACCAGTTAGGTATGTTCAAAATCAGTCCTCCCGATTCTACCATCTCGTTGTCATTGAAAGCATTCTGAGTTGTGACGCATGTGGTAGTGTCGGTTTCTTTGTAAACTGTTGTTGGACTTCGAAAAACTTTACTATGTTCTTTAACATGACTGTCGTGGAGAATTGGACTGGATGGAACATTTTCTTTGAATGACTCCTCAGATGATGGATTTTGGTCTTGGCAGACATCTCCACATCCACCATAGTCAATTTCAATACTCGACTGACTTTTTGTAGAGGATCTGGTAAATTTCTCTGTTAAAAAATCTCCTGTAACAGATAACTGTTTTCTAACTCTGTTGGTAACCTTCTTCAGGCGACTTGTCAAACCCCCACGTGCTTTTCCTTCTGCATTCCACGCACCTTCTGAACTACTTCCTTGTGAATTGGATTTTGACGTCGACCTATTGCCCTTGCGGGACTCGGGTCCTGAAGAACTAAAAGATTCATCGCTCTTGGCTGCAATTGGTAAACCTGGTAGTGTGGACGACTCCAGTGAAGACCACTTGATTAGCGAAGATTCTTTACGTCCGTCATGACATTCATCGTTATTTCCCAAAACACAATCGTTCTCTTTTATCATATTTGGGTTATCTTCGTCATCAGATAAGCTGGCTGAAGAGCTGAGATCTAATTCCTCAAAGAACGGGTTAAGTTCACTGATGGATATAAGCTGCTTCTTTCCACAATCTGGATTTTTTTCCAACAATGGAGATAGCAACTCTCTAGGAGATGGTAGTTTTTCCCATAATCTCCCTTTTCTAGCAAGTGACATTTTTCTAGAGTCCGCCAGGTCCGAGTTCCTTTCCATCTCCCTAGGGGACCCTTGATTACACCACATAGATTCATCTGAGTTCATTTTCCGGGTTCCACACCGTATTTTGGGCGGGAGGAAAACGTTGTGTTTGTTCTCAACTTCTTCCATTTTACTATTAATATTGAAATTCACTTCTTCTCTAAAAGAAATTGACATCGAATTACACTTTTGAACTTTCTGCCTGCAGTTGAGCATGTCGTAAGAAGTCATGTAGTCTAGAATAAAGGCATCATAAAAATGGTGTAGTTTAGTGCAAGCAATCTAAAAATTGTATGGCTAAAAATGCATGACAACAGTGCTTCATATATAGCGACCTTGGTTTAGTGTAGTTATGGACGCTCTCCATTCGAAAGGCAACTTTTTAAAAGACATCAGTTATCCCTACGCTCTTTAGATTGTGGTCCAGTCAGTCAAACTTAGCATTCATTCCAAGCATACAATTTTAAAGTCATAACCTCAAACACTGGGTGTTTCGTTGCATATACCGATACAAAATTTCTCTCTTAAAGAACTTTCTCTGTGTAAAATATTCAAAATGCCGAGTAGTAATCTTAAAGGACAAAGGGAGAAGCTGGAAATGCGTAAGAAAAAGATGACGCAAGTTTTTCTAGATTTAGAGGCACAAGAGGATCAAAGTTTGGTTGGGCTGCAGCAACATAAAAACTTTATGGATCCAAAGTTTACGACAGTGCGAAGTTACACACAGTTAAAGCCAGAAACTGAAGAAAGAAACAATCCTTCTAAACCCGCTCATCATGATTTGGTCGATGCAATATTTAACAACGAAAACGAAAAAAAGCGACCTTCAATTATTTCAAACCAAAAAGGGTCACAAAACTCTAAACGAGCATCGATATCACGAATCAAAAGTCCAGCCAAGCAACTTAACCCGAATATTTCAAACGTACCAACGTCTTCTTCACAAGGATCCCCGTGGAGGACGACTGACGCCTCAAGGGAAAGCACAGCAGTGTCTTTGTCAGTAGCCTCAACAGCCGCAAGCTTCAGCACGGAAACATCACGCTCGCGCTCACCACGAGGCTCTGCGTTTAAAGGGTGAGCTGAACAGGGTTTGATTGTATAAACTTTGTTCTGTTATTCAGTGGTTTTATCAAACACATTAAAACAGATTATTTTACGTTCTATGTTCCACAGCATAATGAAACCAAGATTAAGTACAATGTTCCGGGAAAAAGGCGTAAAAGTGAGAGTTGACGGCGATTGTAAGAACCGTTCAAATGTATGTAGTTTTAATAGGAGTTTAAATACTATACTTAACTTCAGTGTTTCTTTAAACTATTTTCCTTGTTGATTTTTGTCGTTTAGCTGACTCGTTTTCAGATGAGGAATTCAGTCATGTTGTTGCAGCACTAAAAAATCTCTCGGACTTGGATTACATTTTCATGCAAAGACTATTGGATTACGATGAAATAGAAGGTATACGTCATACATATTGTATGACCTTTCAAGCTTTGTTTTTTGTAGCATGAAATCTACATTTGCCAGTGTCTTATTCTGTATGTACACAGCTGCCGGTGTAAGTTTTCACGAAGACACGGTTGACCTTGCCTATCAAATAATGACCCTTCAAGGGAATCTAATATTTCTTATGGAACAGCATAAGATAAAATGCAGTACGTTCATAGTTTATACAAAAAGATGCTTTGAAAATACTCTGTATGACATATCCGGTACCAAAGTTTTGAAGTTTCTAGGACCTACAATATTTCTGTCAAGAATGATTTCTGTAAGTAAGTGCATCATAAAACTAAAATCCCTTATGATATACTTGCACTCTAGATAAGCATGTCAATCTTGCATTTGTGTAATGCAAACTTTTTTTTTGAATATCTGTGTAGAAAATGACTATTACAGATGCACATGGAAGACAATTAGGATACGTAAAAGCTTTCGGGACGAAGAGCAATTATAGTATTTACAACGCATCTGGAGAGAGATTATTTTTGGTTGTTTCAAATGTGTTTATCCCAGCCCATAATACTACGTTTACCATTTTATGCCGTGGACAAAAAATAGGCGTGATTAAATACGCATGGAAGCATACTTTTCATGATTTGCCGTACATCGACTATGAAACTGCGGGGGTAAGTAGGTAATAAATTTCTTTATAAAAACTACATTTTAATCCTCCCTATATATCCGTAAAGTAAACTTGTTCTTTCCTCCAAGGTTGAATTTCCTCCTGAGTTAGATGAAAGAGAAAAGGCACTGTTGATGGGTTGTATGATGCTAATAGTAAGTCAATAGTGAAATGAATGATGTACAAATCCTTTTGCATTATACATACATATTATGCGTGCCACATGTCATTTAACCGATCTTTCAACCCTTTACAAGGAATTCAGCTGGTATTCTCCCGTAACAAAAATGAGGCTGTCAATGATGATACTTGGTTTAATTTTATTATTATTTGGGTTCACGTTAACTACGATACCATTACTTGTGGATAAGCAATTAGACTCGTCGCAAACAAAGTCCTATTACTCCGCAGACAAAATCTAATGAACTACCAAAAAGGTTTAGTGATAGTGAAAGACACTTATCACGTCATATCGTGGAATTCAGAACTCCTAGAGACGCCCATGAAATGACCTATGTTCAAGCTAAGATCCAAAAAAACCATCTTGCGAAAAGATGTTTTAATGTTTATGACTATCACTATTTTTTGTTCAGAATGTTAAAGTTTTGAGTTAACTACCTTAGTGTGACATACATACTGATGAATGTTATGTGCCTTAACTTTGCACCAATGTTTTTCACTGTGAAGGATTGTAAAATTTGGTTTTGATAGTTTTAATACAAAGAACCAAATATATTTATTGTATCTAAAACCTCGTTTCAACTTTTCAATTATTTTTTACGAAACATGTGGCAGAATTAATATCTTAATTAATCTTCATATACATGTAAGTTTGTACAGCAAGAATTGTAATCAGTTCATAATTTTCTATCAGCAAGTTCAACCTTGAAACGTTTCTTTTCATTGGTTGCATATCATATAGTATTTTTGCATTTTACGAAAAAAATTCAAGAGCTAGCCGCTAGTAGCGAAAACGAGTCGCAACATTGACTTTCGGCTGGTCGAGGTTTCCCTGTTTTTTAAAAATGTCCAAGGCTATGTCCATGTATTGTTACACTGTAATCTATGTAAATAATATGTAGGTAAACCACAAAGAATTTAGAACTAAGTCCATATTCTTACGCCCATGGTAAACCACCCATTATAACCAAAGCTATGAGGTACATACTGTGGTCTTAATCTTTTGACATTCTGAACAATATTATGCATGCCATATGGATGTAGTAAAATAGCAATCTTTTTTAGTACGTTGATACATTTGTAACACGTATATTTGTACCTTGCGATATTGATTATGCTTATATGTATATTGAAGTATTTTAGTCAGATTGTGGTTTATTGTATCAATAATTCGTATTTCGTATATTTGGGTAAATAGTAGATATACTATTATAATATCTATCAAATAATAATTAATTCTATCAGAATTCGCAAAATGTTTCTTTAATATGAATAAAAGGGAATAACCTTGTATGCAAACATTGCAAACATGTACTTCCTCGTTTAACGAAAGAGAATGCATCTTAAGATTTCGAGGAAGAAAAAAAGAAACAACAACTTTACAGCTCAAATTAACACGCTACGAAATATTCACGGTACAGTACATGTATATTTAGTTTTGTTGTGGGCTAGTGATTTTTACCAAAGAGAGAATATAACGGTGAAAGAACATTTATGATAGAAACTGTACTGCAGCCGTAGCCGGATACAAAATATACACAGTCGATGAAACACGAAGAAGTTCTAAGTACTAAATACAGTCTTAAAACTTACTCTACAGCCGTCATATCTTGACTATCATCATTTTAAGGTCCAGCTGTAAAGCATGAGGTATTTTTGTGCTAAACAAATCAAGGCTTTCTTTCAATGTATGCGCATTAGCATTGCTTTCTTCCAGTACCTTTCTAGAAAGTTGTATACAATTTCGTCTATAGAGATTACTTGTACCGTGCTAACTCAAAATGTAAGGGTAAAGTCCAAGGATTTTTTTTAACAAGGTAAGAGCAAGGTCCGTAAGGATATACATAAAACGAACTGGTCTGTAATAATTTAATATAAAAATAATATAAATGCCAAAGTGAATTCGTCATTCTATATGTTACATGCTCACTCTCGTCGACTAACAAGATGTGTGTGAGGCAGACTTACTCCCATACTTGTTATCCAAGTATTGTATTTAAGATGAGATGAAATCATGCAAAACCATGTACATACGAACATAAAGTAGAGCTATAGAAATATGTAAGTTTAGATTCGTGGAGGAACAAGAAACGTTGGACGTACATAATCCTCAGTCGTCAGTCATACCAGTAATACACACTTCATCAATGGATAACAATGGAGTGAAGAAGTTACTGTAATAAAATTATGCAGAATTTTTTTATTACTGTCTTTCATTAAATTAAGTAAATTATGTTGCTCACTATCAAGCCAATAAAAATGGTTCCATACGTGGATAAGTCCAGAGCATTAGAATCTTCCGGATGCGGATAAATTCTGCGGATTACAAGTAAGTGATTGTGAGTAAGATTTTTAAGGAGGTTCATCAATAAACCGTAGTGGGAGGAACCTTGCGGTGTCGTGATATCAGGGAGGGTGCCAAAATAAAAGTTACCGTTTCCTGCACATTCTGAAATGTTAGCCTACATAATAAAGGAAGACAGTGTGAAACATTGTATTTTATTATACATCAGCAGATCAGAAGGTTGAAGATGGTGCATAGGGCATACGTATAGAAAATACTAGAAAACTTCTGAAGTGATCTTTAGAAATCTGCTAAAAGCTAGCAGATCAGGTAACTATTTAGAAATCGCAGAAGAGGAACTTCGCAATAGTCTGACAGAATAACCATTCATTGATTGTAAAAAACTAGTGCTATTTTCACATTCCATACCTGGTCTGGTGTTAATAGTGAGTTTGTTTTTAAAAAAGGATTTGTTAAATAAAACTACAGTTTTTCAACGATTTTTGTCGACCAACATTGTTTTCAAGTTCCACGCTAAAATAGAGTGGTGACAACATTGACTGACTTTCTCCACCTGGTATAAACGTTTACGTCGTGGCCTTGAAATTTTTAAACATTCAAAAAACGCTTCGTTTGTTTTAAAGTAGAGTCTACCTCCAACACTTAATAAAAGAAACATTTCAGGTTCACTAAAATCTCTTGTTGACATAACGGGTAAGAAAAATTACCATACATGAAATTCCTTCAATACTGTTTAAGTTTATATGCATATACCCAAGTATGTATGCAAATGTATGAAAAAAGTATATATTAAATATTATATATAGCGGTCTCTAAACATGAAAGTATGTAATTTATTGTTGCTTTGTTTGACTCCACAAAAAAACTGGCCACGGAATTAGGGAAAAACGAACAAAACGGGCGCTTTGAGGGTCACATTCGAACATTGGATAGAGAAATATCAGTAGCAGATGAATGCAATTTTCGTCGATGTACAAACTGGACGTATACATGAGTGAAGGATACGAAGCAAAAGGAAAGCCTTCCACGACGACAAAGGCGTCCTAGTTGGATTGACACGCAATGCTAGTGGAGGCCATTTGGGGCATAATTGCCATTTCAACCGTGTTCTGTTGTTGTACTTTCTGCTGCTACTTGCTCTTCCATTGCCTTTTCTATAGTGAAGGTTAGTCTTTAACCCTGCTGTATGTATGTACCATACCAGCCAACTAACATTAACGCGACATTTTTTATAACACTGTAATGCCCTTCTTTTGACTGACTATGTACACCATAATTGAGAACTTTGACTGATAGGTACAGAGCACAAAGCAAAATCATGACACATCGTAATTAAAAATCTAACTACCAGCTGAAAAATTCTAAAATAAAACGATGTCTCTATTTTTAACCGTTCCTAAATATCCTGCAGTTGCATCTTGGTCATATAATTTAATTTTGGTGCATGGTTTTACATATTTAAAGTATACAAATAATTTTGTTTTGTTCTATAAATAAACTTGTTCATTACTCCGGGCCTGTCCTTTACACAATGTAATTGTAATGTAAGCCTTTGTGACATATTTAACTTGATTAATTACACGACAAACAGAGACTTATATATACATTTTGTTCGCTTGTCTTACCATAAGAATGTTTTGCAAACAAAAGTTTTGCTTGCTATTTATTAACCTTTCATTAAAACAAGGTGCAGGGTTCACCAAAACCTACTTTCATCTTATTGACTCATACATGACGTAATAAGTTAATGTTTTATGGGCAGAAATACAATACATATATACAATACATATATTTATTACATGTTAATTAATAATCTAAACTTGAATAATCAATGGTTGCTTGATTTTCAAGGTAAAAACGATGTTGAACCAGAGACGGAAGTTTGGGAATCAAGACATTTTTACGACCCTCTTCCATTAAGTACTCCATCACCTCCAGATACTATTTGCAAACCAACACCTTATTCGTTCAAACTTCAAAACGGGAATGGGGTGTATGCAGCAGCTTTGCCACATGCTGTTATCAACCCTGCAGTTTTACAGTATCCTCCTGGCCACGTTCTGGATCAACAACGTAAGGCTACTCATCACCCTCCCCCTGACGACTTTTTGCACCAACAAGAATTTTTCCGTTTTCACCGTCATGAATGGCGATACTGATGCAGGCGGTGTATCACACAAAAAAGCCAAAGCTCCATTCATGTTCAGGTTCATCCAATTAATATCGTCTTCTGATGATATAAACTTTCCCTACCAAAAATTCAGTTTTACACACCTTATCACGTGCCCCTCTTATGGAAGAAAAAATAATGCAAACACTAATTAATTGTTTATATCAGGAATTTTAATTTTCACCAATTAACCAATTCTTTAAGACTTCAAGCATGCCATACTCACACTTACATCAAATTCATGGTCACTGGTTGTGTAATAAAACTATTAAGTTGCTATCTATAAAGTATCTTGTTGGCTAAATGTATTTTGCTACATATTTTTACAGGTGTCCCACCGCCTGTACAACAAAAGCAAAAGCAAGCAAAAGAGAAAAGTCGAACCCGCAGCAGAAGTCCTAGCCCCAGCTCACGAAAGCCAAAAAATGTTTGGAGTACCAATGTCGAACATAACCATCATCGACCATACAACTATAATAATCATCATCATCGCAATTCGTATCACCAAGATAGCCATCAAAGGTTCCATCAACAAATCAAAAATCTTTCTCAGGAGTTCGAATACGAGCAAGAACATGACATTCCACAATTTATCGCGTCCACTCATGCTACAAATAACGTTTTTACATATCATCAGAATCATCACCAGCAGCAGAGATACAAGTCACGCCTCAAAGAAGCTGTCACATGATACTGGCAAATTTACGTTGTTGCGCAGTCTGTATTGTTGAAGGTAGAAAACATTGTACCTGGATATCGATTTGTTTCATAATGTATGTGTTACTTCATCGAATACGAAAGTGATAAAATATGGTAATATTATACATTAGGAAGTAAGTTCCGTGATAATATGTACTAATTGACATATAATGCCTTAATTGTTTACTCATTTTATCCAAAATCTATACTTTGTTATCGTATACTTTTGTTACCCATCTAAACTTACTTCGTCTAAATTAATAAAGGACGTTTTTTATGACTGTTGCATTTTTTTCTAAATAAAACAAACATTGTTATGCCTTTTTGATTCTTTAATTCTTGCCTTTCGCAACATTTTACAAAAGTGTAGTTTTGGTAGGTCACAAATACAGATACACATCAAAATCAATACTACATGCCCTTTACTGTCCCTGTTGGGGCTTATTCGGTAATGTAGGCTAAGGTGTAGACAGAAAACCTGCATTCGCATTTTATCATGGAAGTATTGACCCATTGACCTGGTCAAATACCTGATAAGAGTTTATTTATTGCCGTTGGTATGTTTGGGTAAGCTCAGGAGCTCTGGAGTAGGACTATTCCATTCACCATTGCTGCATTTCACTTTCACTCAATCTCACCTTGCCCCCAATTTTTTCATAACTTTCATACTTTTTTAATTCTTGTCTTGACATTTATGACTTCTGTGTTGTTTAATTCACAAATATTTTCATCTTACTTTGGGTCTAATGTACACTTAAGAGTTCAATCGATATTTTACAGGAAAATGTAAATCATCGAAAGAATTCTAAACTTTTCTTGACTTTCACTAACCTAAATGTGGTTGGCAGTTGACGCTGACAGGTTGACACTGACATTTTTGCTCGATTGCTGTTGTACTTACCAAATTTGATTGTATAACAGTAAGAATGACGAATAATGTCATTTCATTTTTTCCGTTGAGTCCAATGTATATTCAATACTGCATTTATTACTATGTATGAAGAAAATATGGACTGGAGCAACTGACCTGGTTCAAGCCGATTACGACCACACGTCATGACTTTTATGAAGTAAGAATGAGCAAAGTACCCAAATACATTGTGTAGGAAGAATGTAAAAAGCAACATTCTACACGTACGGACAAGCTGTCCACCTAGCACAACGTAACAGCTTTCTCCCGGAAATAACAGCCTACATATAATTTTCTTCTTGACTTTGAGTCCGCTGTCACTCAACAAATTTCATCTTGCGTAACTCATTCAGTGTTTTGCAGTGCTTTTGGCTACAACAAAATATTGTTTAAACCCAGTTTAACCTAGTTAAAACTAAATAGTTATGCCATTTAATAAATTCAATTTAATATGTTTTAAAAGTAATTAAAAGTGTTTTAAACACATTTTAAAACAAGAATAAGAGAAAGTTGTCCGGTAGATATCTTGTAAAAAAGTTGAAGAAAGTTGTCAAAAAAGATTGATCTGTTAATAAATGAAAGTAACATAATGGCAGTGACGATTGACCCATTGTTGTGTATGATTTTAAGTGGGGTGATGTTCATCTGTTCGGGCTTTGCAAGCTATGGCTGTTATCGCTGTTTCACAGATATAGGTAAAGACTAAAGTTTTAAAATATTTCATTTTAATGCCCAATAAATTGTCAATTATTCTGAGCATGACACGGTACTACTAATTTTAAATTTGAGAGGAAAATTTGTATAAAAGTATACACAATAAGAATTCATTCCACGATGTCAAGATAGCTAAAGCAGAGCCTGTTATACTCTCTATCAAATATTCCGCTAAAATTAACAGGATCATGATACGAATAATTAACCCAGACACTATATTAATCTAGCATGTACTGTTTTTAATTACTGGGATTTTTTAGAAGGAACCAAAATAGTACCTGAAGGCAGTGATGCCACAGCTATCTACAAAGAATCCAGAGAAAGGTACCGCCTACGCCTGTTCCGGCGTAGGCCATCCACAGCATCTTCCGAAGCTACTATTTATTCAGTTCATAGTTCAGAAATTTGGAGTCGACAGCCTTCCCCAAGAGTATCTTTCGACTCTCCTCCTTCCTCCACCGTAGCACATCCTAAGAACAAGTTAAGAGGTACTTACAACTTTAGTATCATTACGTTTATTTTACTAATTAAACAGCTCATTTTTATGTCATTTCATTTAATAACAAATTTTTACTTACAAAAATACATGTTTGCAGCTAATCCTTCCACATTCTTGAATACATCGCAAATTCGTGGGTGGACAATCGCCGAAGAGCAGGAACCCGAACCTGAAGACAATGATTCCAGACGAAAATCAGCTCCTACATAAAAAAGTTTAAATGACAAAATATTAAAATTATACTTTTGAACATTGTATAAATATTCATATTATTGTGTGATCAGTTAAAACCTGCTTACAAAGTAAATTTTTATTTTTTTAAAGTAGGAATTAAGTATTCTATAAATACATACAGTAATAACCACGAAGTACCTTTTTATTAATGTACCTCACCACAAGAAGATTCATTTCTCCTTTCAATAATTACTCATTTCTATTTTCATAAGAAAATCATTAAATACATTCACTCAGTTAGTGACAGTTATTCTGGTAATAATAGCAGTTTTTCTGCTGAAGAAAGTAGAAAAATATAACACAAATTTGAGTTTAACAAATTTCCTGACGTGTCATACTGAAAAGATAAAAAGACTAGTGGTAATCACGAATCGACTGCGACTTTAAAATAAATGTTAACTATAGAGCTATACCCCAATTGAGTTTCCACTTCAACCATAATTAAATAAAACTTTTAATTTTATTACTGGCATAAATTCTGTAACGTTGTACATCATTGGGTATTTTAAAATATTTCAGGTGTAAATTAAATAATTATATAACATTATATCTTTTTCGAGCAGTATTTTCAAATTTGTACGTGTGCATTTTATTCGTTGTGAAAGTACAAGGGGTATTAAATTTAAGAGTTGAAAGGGGTGTTAAATTTTATTACCAAGTCAAAATCTAGAAATGGTGCGAGCATTTGGCAATTTAAAGTTTTGGGCAAGAACTGCCTTTGGGATTGTAACGACTGGAACATGTTCTGCTGTAGCGGTGGTGTGGTCGGCGAGAAACCAGGCGGTGATTGCGCAGCAGTCAAACAGTTGTACTTCAGGAATGTGTGGGGAAAATGCGACAAAATGGAATTACAGTTGGGACAAGTTAGTTAAAAGCATTTTTAATCCAAAATAATAATTAAATGTTTAATGAATGCGGAATAATAAAAAAATTATGAATATTCCTGTGTTTAGGCGCGATCCAGAGACCTTGATGAAAAATGATGTATCTAGGTTGGCTGATAGTGATAGTGAACCCAAGAAGGGCTGTGGCTGTTGTGAGGATGGCGATGGGGCTGATGGCGACTTGGAAAAGTATACTGCAAAATGCGATCGTCATCTAATTTTAATCCGACATGGAAATTACAACGCAGATGCTTCAACGGACTCTTGCCAAAACCTGTCAGACTTGGGTGTGTTGCAAGCTGTACTAACTGGGAAAAGACTGGCGAGTTATGGCGTCAAGTTTTCAGCTATTATCTCATCGTCCCTAACAAGAGCTGTGGAAACAGCGGAAATCATGTTGAAGACTGTGAATGAAGCGGTGAATCAAGTGGAACAGTGCAACTGTCCTAATCATAGACAGATTGCTAATGATGTGGTAGTCGTGGATTCCTTGTTGGACGATGGAACGCCATGTCAGCCAGAGCCTATGGATTTGGTGTGCGAAAGAGAAACTTCTCCGGATTCTACGAGAATGCTTGTTAATCATGGGAGCATTACATCTATCACAATTCGAGCTAATGGAATGGTCTTTTGTAGGTTTCTTGGAGACACTGGCCATATTCCTGCGAACCAAATCACTAATGAATAAATTTTTCCATTCATATTCTTATAAATTGTAACTGTACCGTCCTTTTGTCCTCTTTCTCGTTTTTTGTTACAAGCATTCCAAACATTAGATGGGCTACATTTTGTATTTTTAAAGCTGCTTTTAGCATTAAATTACCATGAATGCTATTACATACATCCATGGGCGAATCATTTCCTCTGTATTCTATGCATACATCCTACGTTTTTTCACGGAAAATGGCTGCTTTATTTTCATCTGTCTAGAACTAGATGGCAGTTTGTCAGCGATATATGAATGTAGTCTACGCAATCAAGTTTAGAATTTTAGAAAGAATATCTAAGTAATGGTATAAAATTACAATCATGTCACATTATGTATAAATTACTTCAGTAGTTTTATAGTAAAACGAACCTCGTTCTGAGTCATCAGATTGAGATCGCGTAAACAAAAACAGCGTCTTTCTCTCCCACGAAGTATGGATTTTGACAAAACTTCCTGTTTCCTCTTAAGTTCATCTGGTTTAGAGTGTAGCATAAAGTTGTAAGGGAGGTTTAGAACTGTCCAATATAACATATTCGTTTCATTGTAAGAAAGTCACATTTAAATTACAGAGTTACAGGGGTTAAGTGCGGGTTCTTTGTTAATGTGGGTAGTACTTTATATATGTGTATCGTAATCGTAGTATATCAGTAGCGTTAGCATAGTAGACATGGTCATTTAGTGCTCAGTTTCACTCTCATGTTTAAAAATTTTCACCTCGGAGTGTAATTAATTTGCTTCATGTTTCTCGTTACGATTCCTGAAATGTCGTGTCGGCATAAGAAACTAGCTTTAGATTTGCAATTCACACATTCCTCCGCCCGTCCAGAAAGAAATCCTTGCTTTTTATATTATGATGGATTTTATATATGACTACGAGCAAAAGTTAAGAATCGTAAGAAAATTGCCGGATTGCGTGCTCTGCTTTTACGGTGAAGCGCCAATAAGACTTCTGAAATAATATATATATGAAAATATTTTTGACCTTTGTTGGTACAAACCATATATAACGGTATGTATGTGGCTTAATTGCCGACTTCTACACATTCATTTAAAAGTATGATCTCTATTATCATATTCAGTGGGATTTTCAGGATACCAAACTTTTGAACCTTTGCGGATATCAAGACGGATCCTTGCTTTTGGTGTTCAGTATATGCCACCTGTAAAGTAGTAGTAATTAATCAAAAATTGTTTTTATTTTCAGTATTGGAACGGCCTTGTATATGTATTGTACACAAAAACAAACATAAATTGAGCAAGCTGAAAGATACACGGATAAGTACCTACATTATACTCTTTTTGCTCGTATGTTGAATGACATGTCAAGCTGTGTGAATTATGGGTTTCCACCTTTTTGTATTCTCTCGCATTTTTCGCAAAGGGTCAATTTTCCATTGAAGAGTCAATTCCTTTAACCTTTGTCGTAAGAACGCGACGTAGGTTCTATGAAAATCATTTGTGGTTGTTTACTGAAGTAAGATTAGATTTTGCTGTGAATGTAAATACGGAACTAAAGTACAGAACAATTTGTAAACAGGTATCGCGTAGTAAGAAAAACAACGCACTTAATGTTATACAAGTAATATTTATTCCTAATTTTGCATACATTTCCCGAAAATAAAGCAACAGAAGAACGGCACAGACAAAGGCATCGGCATGAATAAAATATAAAATGATATTTATTGTAAAAACTATACTGTCACTCTGTATTACTGTAAAACTATATACATACATAGATCGTAACAGTTAATGAGATGTGGTTACCTACACGGTCGTCTAATGTTAGTCTTCTGCTTTGTATGTTAATGTCGTCTACTGTATACCCTCTGTATACCCTGGTATATACAACCCTTGCTTCTGACCTTCAAAACTTTTTCTTTCGATCAGTTTCGCAGATCGCTAAGTCGTAGGATTGCTACAAGTAATAAAAACACTTGATTTTAGCAATTCATTAATGTTTAAAATTATTCTTGCACCCGGTTGACTAATACAGTGAAAGTTAAAATTAAGTAGTATTGTACATGGGAAAATAGGAATGTCAGGAATATCTTAAATGCTTGATTAGGAGCACTCCGTTGGTGACGCAAAAACTGTTTGTATTTAAAATCCCAATTCGATAATTCGATTTCCATACATGCTGCGTAAGTATAGGATCAACATATATGAGTTTTCCATTATGAAAAATGAAAAGTCCTTGTATTGTTTGGTTAGAAATGTATACTATAAAGGAAAGGGTATTATAGTTTTCAAGTTCAAGTATGTATGTTATACATATATTTTGCCCCATAACTAGATATAATAAAAGTTTGCATAATACACGAATAAATACACTCTACGGTATACCTTGAATGATTGTAAATGCATATTATACATATTTCCAAGGCATGCAATACTACGTTTAAATTCACAAAATTAATTTTTCTGCCCGATGAATATGTGTAATTTCAAAGTATTCTATTTGAATTCGAGGTTATGTTTCACATTATGCGTTGCCGACTTACCTAACTTTGGAGATTACTATAAAAATGCTTATGTCAAGCAGCCCAAGGTTGACTGCGGTTGACAATGTACCTAATGTTATAGTTTATTTTTAGTTTGCCGTCTCTCTACAGGTAGTTTTTAAACACAACTACGGGAAAAGCATTGCACTAGTTTTGCTTTAATTATGATGACGCGGGCTTTCTTCTATGTACATAGTGGAGTTTTCCTAAATTATACCGGCGGAAATATTTACATGGTGTCTGACACGAAGCTATTTAAAAGGGTAGTTAACCGTAGGTAATTAACTTTATTAAAATATGGCTCAAATTGAAAATGCACGGACCAACGATCATTCGCAAGAAGCGCTTAAAATGTAGTAAGCAGTTGAAACTTTAAACCTAGTTCTGAAATTAAAATCCATTTATTTCATCGTTAATGGGTAAAATGCTGGCTCACTCTTACTCAGACATAATCCATAATTTCATAAAGCATTATAAAGTTTCGATTGCTACTAAAGCGTCTATGCGAAGTGCTTTTATTGTTACAATTCCAACAATGACCTTCAGCCAGCTTCTAGCCTACCTCAAATTCAACGAAAAGAATGAGCATCCCCTCCTTTTCGATTATACCGGGTTTTTTATTTACGCTTGCCTTGGAAATGCTAACGATTTTTTGGCCTTTATAATTAAAATAAGATCATGTATGGCTTTATATGTATGATCTCAATATATTTTTGTTAGATTGCGTAGCTTTTTGGCATGGTTGATGGTGGGGGAGGAGTATTTCTCTGCTCAATAATTCAGTAATAAATTGTGCCAGCAACCCCGTTATTTTATAAAAATTACTTCCTCGCTCAACTAATTGCTTTTTTATCACCAGCACACAAGCAAAATCCTCAGGTAAAAGTTATGACGAAGATTTGCCTTCGTCATCAAAATTGTTACGTTGTTCCCAAGAAGAGTAAAAAACCAGCAGTAATTTGTCACTGCGGTATTGATGACAAAATTGGATTGCAATTCCAATGCGGTTATCTCTATTTTGGAACACACACGTCGGGATTTGCAAAAAGTATTTGAATACCCTAAATGTTAAAGGTTAAACAGATTACAAAACAACCAACACGCCTACTTACCATATAATCACCACGTGGCTTGATGATTCTTAATGATCGTATGCACAACGTGTACATGCTCAAACGTGAGTTTAGATACAATTTACAGATTATGCCTTACAGCAAGATATGTAGGAACATAATTGAGCCTTGAGTAAATTGGTCGATAAAAGAACAAAATCTGAAAACATGCTTTTACTTGTTCCTTTCGTAGACCATTACAAAGCTTATTTCATGCAAATTATGGCATCTTGGTTCCTTGTTTGTATGTAGTTGGTATTTTAACCGATTAACAATTTTTCAACTGATTCCTTGCAAAACAAAGCTTGACTTTCCGTATTTATAATAAAATCTATAGCTTTTAGGTTATTCTTTGAATTTTTTTGTCACGAGAGCTTTTGGTTTTCCCTGCTACGGTGCATGGACGTTAAATACTTGCTTGCATGAAAGGGGTGCACACTGAGGAGGTATTGACTGTTTCTTTGCAAATTATCTGGCAACATGTATAATGTATAGTATTTAACTTTTCAGAATGTGCATCTGACTTGTTTAAATAAAATTAATTTGATTACAACAACTCATTATGTTTCTCAAAGATCCAAAGAAATTATGTTCGGATAAAATTACTTGGTAAATGATATTTCACCGTATGTAAAACAAGTAAATACAAACAAATCGTTACTGGCAAAGCTTGCTTCGTCTGGATTGTTTATTAAAATTTACGCAGAAAGCTTACAAGCTAAACAAAAAAGTCTTCCGGGTTCCAAAAACATGTAGGTATATATATGTCAAATACAAATAATCCTTCACGCACTGCACATAACAGAGTGTGACTACTACCTTTGTATTGTACATTTGCACGTAACAAACACATTACCAGAATTACTAGATTAGAAAATTTCTAAATCACAAAGTATATACGAATCAATCAGTTGAATCAGTAGATATTTTCATATTACACATGCCACATGCTCCAAAAAATTTGTTAAAAATATTTCATCATTATCAAGAAAAACTTCAAAGCTGAACGTCAGCTTATATGCATCATATCATAGGTATACATTTGATTGATTACAGAAATAAAGTAGATTTTCAAAAAGCCATACACCCCTTCTTCATCCGTCGTCTGTACTAATGTTTTGGAGTTTTTAGGCATCTTATATCCTGCCCACCTGCACACGGCTAGTAAATACAAATAGTATTAAAAAGAAAATCTGAACGTACTGCGTGTACTTGTTGTACGGCATTGATTTTACTGTACTTCCCTCTGCTCTCCTCTGGATAATGACCTCTGACCTCTATCCTTATACATTATGTGTTGGAAAAAATTGTAACGAAAAAGAATATCAATGATGATCATAGCATTAGGCTTTCACATTGTGTACAACTAGGCACATATATAACAGGGAAGTCAGGTTACCGTCATTGGAAGTCAGAACTCACGAGCAGTTTATGATTCAAGGAAATTGTGAAAACGCGTACAAAAAATTTTCAGACTGGAAGTTGGTTCGAAAGTACATGTTACACTGTGTATATCCACAGGGCAGCAATAATATTATTACGCTCCCTACCTGCTGTAATTAAGATTAGAGAGAGATATTAAGGAACATGTAAAGTGTAGGTGCACTTTTATATGGCACTGCACTGCGTGGATTTGGTACTAAGCCAAAGTTGAATTGCAGAAAATTAACAAAAATGTTTTTAAACCGTTTATTCCGTATTCCTACCCACTTCATCAGCACCATTATAAACAAGTTTACATTCTATCAAGCTTAAAATTAGGCTCTAAAATCAAGACACTATATACACCTATAGTGCTTAGGGTGGTGGAACCGTGGAACGTGGAAATCTAATGGACAATACTTTCATATCTATATAATGTGAACAATGAACGAGCTGGAAAATCGAGTCAAGCAGTTTAAAGCCCCTCTCCGTAACTTCAACAGTTACTTATCGCTATTCTAGAGGTTAGTATAACGCAAATGCTACATGTATTTTATTTATACTTTATATAAGGGTAGTACATATATCTCAACTCAATGTATGTACAGTGCAGTATTTGCAATTTTTAGTCTCAAGCCAACATCCGGAAAACCTGCTGCAAATTACTGTTTTCCACACCACCACAGTAATCTCAGACAAAGGCAACCTTTTTGTGTTTTGTTATATGCTTATATGTTAACCTGAGTGAGCAGTGTTAGGTACTCCTATTTAATGTTCATGTTGTTGGAAATGAAAAGGTTCTTTTCACTTCCTTGCCATTCTCTTTTGTGCTCAAAGAAATTAAGGAGTAAATTTGCAAAGAGCGGACATAGTAGCGTTTACTTTACTTAGAGAGTAAATCGGTAATCCAGAGTCAGAGTCAGGGCCATTTTTTCAACGAGAATGGTAACACATTACATTACCCTGTGAGAGGATCATAATGTGAAGTATATCATAAAATCAACTATCATTTTCATAACTTGACCTTTATGGACTTTCTATATTTTTGTAGTAGTACTACTGCATAAGGCGTATTTCTTCGAGCTTTTTGTTGTGTTGAAGAACAATTTACAGCTTCTGCTATTACCATTATCACAAGTGAGAAAGCGTGTAAAAAGAAGTTGTTACCACATTCTCCGTATGGTTGGAATGTAAGAGCGTGGTGCAATTTTACAAGCTTCAATACAATAGTCCAAGTGATTAGTTTATAGGTTCCTCTTTTAAGAGTTTGTGGCTTCCGACGACCAATCCTCTTGAAAAAAAAATGTTGTTAATGGGATAGGATATTCCAAGAAAGCTTCGGCTACTCTTGTGGTTTTTAAACAATGTGTTGAGATAATACAATAAAAAATTTGGTCATTCATGGGGTGTATGTGATTAGGTGCTGTTGTGATTCATTGTTATTGCTACTCGTCATGATGAATGACGTATCAGTAGGTGTGCGTCAGGTGTTTCATTGTATTTGAACAGTGTAATATCATTATCATTGTTATTGGGAAAAGTCCCACATGTGCGTGAAGTGAAAGTTAACTTGCTGTGTGCATCCCACGGAGTCATGATGAATGGGCAAGTAGTGAGTAAAAATAGAATTGAAGAATCGAAGCATTTTCAGAAGAGGGGCGAAGAAGAACGAAATTTTATAATAAAACCGATTTCTTGGCTGATTTTGGTATCAGTTTAAAATCAGTGTAGGAAACGGAAGGATGGTGTAAGTGAGGAGATAAAGGAAGGTTTGTACTTTAAGAAAACGAAGAAAGTAAAGTTGAGATGCAATGTTTTTTATTATAAGATAATGTAACCGGTTATTCATAAGCTGTAGAGGTGAACTGGAAAAAGTATTGGAATTTAGAGAAAGTAGCTGCTGCAGCGCAGCATTTCAAAATACGAACAAATGGGAAATTATTGTGACCAACAATAAGTTATTATGTTGTGAAAAATATGTATTCTGGCCGAAAAAAGAACATGATTCATCCTGCCGAGGGTAAGAAAAACTTGCTTTTTTAAGTTTTGCATTCTTATTCTACTCTTACACATCTCAAGCATGCATGTGGTATGAGGAAGAGCAATTTACTCGTCTAAGAGTCTGGAGTTTACTAAGTTGTCCTAGATGAAACAACTGCTACGAAAACTGCTTCTTAAAATGCTTGTACTTGTGCTCATTTATATTTAAAAAATTTGATTGAACAACTTCCACTGTTTTTAGACGACAACTATTTCTTCGGAGATAATTATTACGATTATGACTACTCGAGAGAGTCCAGACTGCCAGTAAGCTCTCCTAACCTGAATGCATCACGAAGCGGTTCGGTACGTGGGAGTATACATGAGAGTTCGAATGGTAAGAATAAATTAAGAGCTCATTCATGTAATACATGTAATTCTCATGACTCATTAAGAATTTAAATGGTGCATTGCATAAACTCAAAGGATTTTGGACCGATGAAATACAAGCACTGACTTCATGTGACCAGTTTTACCTTTATCAGGCCAACAAGTGTAAGTTTCTCCCACGCAATTTATTATAAGGTCAGCATCAGTTATAACTTCAATTTGTGAAACATTAACTAACTCATTTGTCATTTTAGTTAGCCCAGACATAGCAAGCAACTACGACATCCGAAATGGTGAAGGAAAGCTTATTTTCAAAGCTGTAGAGTCGATAGATCCTGTTGTAAAGGATCTCCATGAAATTCACGACCAGACCAAACCTCCATTTGTTCTTTCAATCATCGAGATGAAGACGGGGAAGGAAGTACTGAAAATAAACGGAAATCTTGGTAGAGGTGTTGTAAGTGTGACACCACTAAACCTCATTACTGCTTAATACCCTTAAAATACTTGTAATGTATTCTATATGGATTCCATTTTTATGTCATTATCAGGTTATCAGGCCATGTTCACTATTCTGAAAATCGAATCTTGCATGCAAGTAATCATTTAGGTCACCTCGTACATGTAATATTAAAATTAGTAGGTTCGAAAAACGATGTAAATGACAACCAAATTCTAATTTAGTATGACATTTTATTGCTCTTACTAAACAAGTATAGTAGTGCGGTGCTAAAAAACATTTTTGTTTACCTCCTTCATCCTTAAAACTTCATCAACACTTTGTCCATGCCCGACAAAACAGGGTTTTATGACTTACAGTTCCCATCTAGCATACATACATACTCTTAATATAATAAAATGCTGTTGCATATACCAATACACCGATACCCTCTTTCGTTTGTATGTATTTGTGTAAGTATTCATTCAATTCTGAATACAACTTTCACTCCTATACTTTGAGACTACAAAACGAGCTAGCTATGACTAGAGGAGGTCTAATCATACAAACGAGTATTTGCATGTGTTGAAAATTATGCATGCAGAAAACGAGGTAAAAAGATGCATGGGTTTGATTCAAGCTTGGGAAAGTAAAAATATGAACTTTCAATAGGATGATTTGAAATGCACATGTTCAAAAAATGCGTGTCGTACAAGATTCCATGATTTCAGCAAATAAACTTTCAAGACGAAGCAAATCATTTAAAATACCTTTAGCCTACCTATTGATACAATTTCGTGGCAAAATATCTTTCAAGTTGCATGCTTCTACAACACATGTTTTTTACACACTTTCCCTACTTCCTGATTTCTCCAATACAACACGAATAGCCAAATATTTAGGCTAGACATACAATATATATTCTTTGCGATAGTTATAACTAGGAACTGTTCAGAAGAAAAATGGCAAGTAATAAATCTTCTCCGCCACAAAAAAATGTACGTGATCAATACAACTAGAAATGGCCACAAATAATTGCTCTTTCCAAAGAGCAAGGTACAAATTTACACATAAATACTAAGTCATGCACACATTTAAGTGTTAGGGCAGCTGACATTTCACCTTTCTTGAATCATAAATGCTACATGTATTCTAAGGTATTGTTAAGCAAATGTCATTTAGCACTTCGCTTTCTGGATCTATTTTTATGGCGATAGAAAGCAGGCAGTTTCATGAAATGAATTTAAAGAAATCTTGTTCTGAAATCGCATTTTGGTATCAGGTGATGTACAAACTACTACCATGTCGTGGCGAGTGGCGACTTACTACTTCAACTGATGGACCGTTTCTAGAAAAATGTACGTACATTAGAGGGCAGTGAAACATTAGGATGGAATGTTGACTGCAGTGGCAAAAATATTTATATGCATACCAATTACCAATATCCTATTGTACATGCTTAGTTGATGATTGCATGACTGATGGTGATAAGGTTCGGA
The DNA here is from genome assembly GCA_027744375.1 of Orchesellides sinensis. Taxonomy (NCBI): domain Eukaryota; kingdom Metazoa; phylum Arthropoda; class Collembola; order Entomobryomorpha; family Orchesellidae; genus Orchesellides; species Orchesellides sinensis. Next base: position 6,384 of record JAHZNG010003964.1, on the reverse strand, counting down.
ATGACAGAACGGCTGTCAGTATACAAGCTCTTTCACCTTTGTAATGAATAAAGATGCATGAAGGGGCAGTTAATCATTACTTCTTTACTAACAAGTGTTACCATTCGTACACTTATCGGAGAAGGCGTAATTTTGTTTGGTTTTAATCCACCTTAACATCACTTGTTCATGCAGTTGACGTACAACAAAGAAAATTGTTAAAAACTGAACTGCAAATGATGCATATAAAGAGTTTAAAGATTAAATAATAGTTTCTGCAACTTTAAGATTTCGTTTTTTGCTAGATGATGGTATATGCCAAGCAGTACTCTTCCGAGAAAATTGTGGGAATAGTACGAAAAGTAAATGAGGGATGTGGTTTGTGTCGCCCACCAATCTTCAGTCTGGAACGCCCAAATGGTGCAGTATTGCTTAAGGTACGGAGTTCTATGAAGTCTCTGCTATCTTGTTCGTGTCTATGTACCTGTCGACTAACATCCCAGTTTCAAACCCGTTACTTTAATGTGTACCTTTCCGATGATGTGACGTATATTGGAGAGATTAAGCATTCAAGAAAAAAGTTTGAAGATTATGGCGACCCAGAGGCCAATCGGACCAAGGCTGTCCTTGGAGCATCCATTCCCGGAGACACTCTTTCCGCTAACAAGGCTTTGCTCCTTGCTTCTATGTTTATGCTCGTAAGTTGAAGGTTTGAAAACAAAAGTTGAGGAATCGGTGTGGAATTGCTAAAAGATTTGGTCATTTCTGCTTTTAGGACTTCATCTACTTTCAGAAGCATCGAAGAAGTCTCACATGTCCAAAAGTTTCAAAGACTTGCTCCATCATAATTATTATCGTCGTAGTTGTCGGGATCATTGGAGCCATGGCTATTCTATTTGGAGGGGGCGGGTACAGTGGAGAAAGAACAAATAAAGGCAAAACGCCTAAAGGATGAAGGTCCAAAGAAAATGTTAAAATTATATTAGAGTAAGTTTTTCAACAGGTGTATTTAAAAAAAAGACCACCGTCTTTGTGTGCTATTCCAAATTACTCATAACATATTTAACTTTCTCCGTAGCATAGTCCGAGTCAGGATCGCAGTTTTGTCAAACATGAACCAAAGTTAATAACTGTATTTATTAAAAATGTAAGTAAATTTTACCATTACAAATGTAATTTACGTATGAATATCATGTATAAACCTTCCCATCACAGTTATAAAGTCGCCACAGTTTTGTATTTTTATGAGGTGTGTAAAAATGAACGAAATTTTTATTTGATCGCCAATTGGCTCCGACCATTTTTAAATGTTTAAAAAGTTTTATATTATGTTATAATTATTTTAGAAATTGTTAGCAATTTGATTATAAAACTATTTAGTGAATTAAATTTATTTAAAATCTAGAATGCTGAAGAGCGCAGAGCAAAAATTTTTAAATCTTGTTCCTGCTTTGGTTTTTGTACTTTCTCAATCAATGTTTTATATTTCAAAACTGGTGTAAAAATCTGGGAATTGCATTTCTTATACGAATACTCCTGTAAAAATGAAAATAATATTGGATAACTGGTTTTGAGGAGAAAATAGTAAGCTTTCTTTTTGTATGACTACAAAGATGAAGGTAGGAAGTATGAGTATGAATGTGTTGTGTACTTTCTACTGTGCAACGTATGTGTAAACAAATTAAGCTTAGCTGCGTCTGCAAAACAAATTATTCTGAATAAATTACAATGTGTTGATTATTCGAAAAATTCACATTAGTACATTATTCAACGCTATTACATGGAAATATTCAACTCCCACAATACATGCGCTCGAAAAATTATTCAATGTTTTATGATTATCGTTTTAAGCTGGATAGCTTCAGTGTATGCCTTTCAGGCGTTTTGATGAGCTTCATATATCATTCTAGATGATTTTAATACATAAAAAAATGTTGCGCCCAAACATACATACCAAATCATTGTAAGAACACTAGTATTAGTGGTAGAGACGATTTAAAATCATCAGTATTTATACTAACAAGACATGCCTTGAGAAAACGAGAATCGATTGTAAAATGAAGATTTGTATTTTAAGATGTAGATTTGCACATGCATTCCTTTTTCCTCCCTGCTTACTACTTGCAACATTTGTTTAGTGAAATTCCTAATAATATGCAATTAGCTCGCATAAATCTACACAAGCTCTTTAAAATGCATCTGATAATATCGTTTTCTGCATTATTGTTAAACTTCACTTTTTCCATTGTGGTAGGAAAAATCTGTCAAAATGGATTTTGAAATTATAATTGAATGATCAATTGTATATCTTCAATTAGTAGGTTAATGAACTTGCATTGATAAACTTTCTTGCAGCATTTGCATTCTCTGCAAAACCTACAAAGATCCATAACTTTTCTTCAGTCTACACTGGACAGACGTACATTGAAAGGGAAAGCATTGTAAAAGGTAAAACATGGCGTGAGATGAGGCATACCAACCAACCTAGGGGAATGGAATTCCCGAGAGAATCCCGGGCATCAGTCAGCGACACCCAGGCAGTCGACTTACACTTTGCCAGGTTTTTGTACGATCGGAAAAGATTCCATTCCGATTTTCTCCGACAACCAGTTTCCCTCCCAAATTCTCTTTTCTTACAATCCTTTGTTACAAACTCTGCATCTCTCTATTTGTCTTTACCATACCATGTTGACTTCTCACAACAAAAGTATTGCATCAATAAAAACAGGCTTTATAAATTTCAGACCAGTAGTAAGGACAAATGGTTCAACCGAAAATTTGTCGTGCTTTTTGAATAGCTTAAAATATTTAAGAGGAAATATTTTATGCCAAATATAGGCCCTTCGGGAATGCTTTGATATAGCAAGTTATTAATCAGGGTTAGAATGAAATGAGTAGATCGTCCTGTATCCCTTAAGTGTAACTACGATCTTCAGGATTCACTGAATTACGGTTTCTGAGATCTTTTTAATAAAATGCCGGTTATAATGCTATTCTTATCACTTCTTGAGATCTGTGACCCCAGCAATGTTAAACAAGGACTATGACAAACGAAGGTATATGTAGATTTGGAAATAGACTTCTTTAACAAACTACTTTTAATAGAGTAAAAGATTACTACACAGATAATTGGCGACCAAAAGATTTGTATTTTCAATAATGGCTCCAGGAATCAGACCAGAAGGAACCCTGAGGTACGATATGTGTGTATTTTAATGGGAGTATGCCAAGTAAATTAGTGTGTATGTATTAAGTAATCATGCTAATCATCGACATTTTATAGTTCAAGTCAAATCGAAACAATAAAATACAGATCAAATGCAGCATTATACCAATTATACTTAACAGTGACTCAAACCCATCCAGTAAAGCAAACGATAAACTTTTACTACCATATTTTTTGAATTATAAAAGGAAAAGAAACAGTAACTTCGGCTCTGCCACACCTAAAACACTTCGTTAACATCGGTTTTAAAAATTTGCAAAGAATGCCATTTAAAAATTACATATGCATATGGAGAATATAACCCGGTATCAACCAGATACCACGCAATACTATAGCAAGAAACGAAACACTATATTGCAGTAAAAGGACTTGTGCAATAGCTAACATTTACAATTTAGCCATGTTCTTTTTAAGGATTATGTGAAAAGCTAATTTACAGAGCAGCAGGTTTTCTACACTTAAGTTAACCCCCTACCAGGATTGTTGTATGAAACAGTTACTTATAAAGTTTATTGTATATGTATGTTATATGTATATGTAGTATAAACAGAACTCTGCTAATATAGCAAGGATATTTATACACTCACTGGATTGGAATTGAAAGGCGCAGGCAATATTAAAGTAATGACTCTGATTTCCCCACTTCCAACTTTCCTTTCACTGTGAGTCAGCCTTGAAATAAACATGGGAGCTATACAAAAGAAAGCAACCCACATATTTCTCAATTTTCGCCAGGCAGCTCAGTCAGGAGCTAAATACTAAATCAGCGAGTAGCTCACTCGCAATCAACCTGTGAGCGAATCAAACCAAATAAGAAACACACAAAACTGTATTCTTATTAAGCTAAGTTCATTCCACGCATTGAATGGAATCTAATGAAATAGAGCGAAGTTCGTTTTTATGCTGAAGTAAATGAAATGGGTCGTTGATTCTTTGTGTATATATAAATTGTATAAATATTCAGTGTGTGTATCTATATTTGACTGTAGAGTACTTGGCGACTGAACCGTTCAGCCGAGTATTACTTTCACATTTAAGTAAAACTATTAAACTGGCCGTATTTTCTCATGAAATATTCACCTTGCGTACCACTTACTATACTGCTTCAGCTTGCTTTCTCCCATACACCATATCGCATACTTTGCTATTACTCTGCTACGCTTTCCTTTGCTTTCTCCTTTGTGAAAAGTCAGCTATTCAGTTTAACGATTTACAAAAACGGCAGTGGTGTGTCGTATCATTTCCAGCCATAAGCTTGATTTTATAGATTAGCCTTAAGTGACTAATCTGCATGCATGAATATATGCTGTAAAATAGAGAGAAGGAACGAGGAAGCCTATTTGGTATGTTGGTATAATGTCGACCTCTAAGTTTTGTAAAAAAAACATGTACAATTTTTATGACATTGTGATTTAGAACTGTAGAACATAATTCTAAACAGCATTTGAAGCGTATTTTTATTTTAGTGTACAACTGTGCATGTCTAGAGCTCTTCTGGAGCTTGCCCTTGCCGTGTCCTTCAAGCGTTATCAGTGTAGCAATTATTTTAAGTTGTTTAAACTTTTTAAAAAATCATTGCAGGAGAATCAGTTGACAAGTGATTTTCTACTTGTCTAAGTTTATGTTTACATATAACGGAGCTAGAAGGGAAAAGAAAAAATGGAGTATTACAATTTGGTATAAAACGCTATAATATGTCCTAATTTTACTTGAAGATACTTTGAAGTAAATAATTTACCAAGAGATTTGAACTGTTTAAATTTCTAGGACACCAAACACTACACAGTTTTAGGAATCCTCGGAGTTGTGGAAGTCGTTCTTTTTACCCTGATATTTTACAACTGTTATTTGGGTAAACCAACTATTCTAATCATTCAACTTCTGAAACAAGTTTTAAAATATATTTATAACATGATTCTTTAATTATGATTTTTTATTCAAGAGTTACGCCAGAGGCGACGAGAACATCAAGAGGAAAAATACAAATCGCCAGATTCCCAAACAGAGAAGAAAGGTAAATTACTTAAATCTATGTCTTTAATTCCAGTTTTTCTTTAAACAAATACGTAAGACGGAATGATTCTAAAAGTAGTTTTACTCGAACAATGTGTCCGCATGATATTTAGTTTATAAGCATAATCATAATATGCTTCGTAATTTGGGTTGATGACATGAAAAAGTTTTTACATACACTTTATACCAGTTGAAAATATGAATTATATGTTTTGTACTTGTAGAGAAGCCAACAGTGATGGAAATCTTTTCAGTAGACATGACGCTGAAGCGTGATGCGGAAAAGTAATGTTGGCGCATAAAACTCGGCCGGATGTCTAGGTATATAGATAGAATCGACAACGTTAAGTTAATATACTTTAAGGCGAATGTTAAACTTAAAGAGTTTAGTTTAAAGAATTTTTTACAAATGTGGTATCTTTGAGAAGTAGAGGGTTAGCAAAAACTTTGAATAAAGTATGTAAATTAAACAGCCTCCTAATGTAGAACTTAGTTTACTGGAATGTGATAAAATGCATTATGACAAGTTATTTTATTTCAAAATGTTGAGCGTGTTTACTTTCTCATATAACTTATAAAGGTTGCACAAAGTTACTCATTTCGCAAAATCCTTAGTAGTTTATTTTTAGTAGAAATAAATATAACCTGTAATCAGGTATAAATTTAAAACTGACTTCCTTTCGACTCTTTCAAAAGTTATTTATTCCAAATACTTGTTTAAATTAATAATTCAATAATTTATTTTGAAATAATGGTCCATAAAAATTTCACAAAATGGACCAACTAGAGTAGTGTTTCAGTCTACAGTCTGCAATAAAAGAAAAGAAAACGTTGCGTTTGAATAGAACGATCATTTTTCGAGTAATATAATAGTAATATAGACTGTAAAGACGTAACAATGCGAAGGGGTGCAAAACAAAAGATATATTACAAGTTACAAATTAGGAAATAAACACATAAATACACAACCGCACAGAGAAATGAAACTTATTAAAATGCAACAATATGTTTTGTGACAGGTTCTATTTAGATAGATAATGAACTTATTTGTTACAAAATAAAAACTGTAAGGACTAGGACTTTGTTTCGTAAACTATGTACTCTGCCAGGATAAAGAAAAATCTCACATTAAAAGCTTAAAATTAGGTAAGAGAAAGTTAGGGTTC
>JAHZNG010003963.1:0-12151 GCA_027744375.1 Orchesellides sinensis | reverse complement strand
CTGTTATATAGTTTCATGGACGATAGGCATGTAACACTGAAAGCCAGTATAAGGGTGAGTTTAGGGGTAGATTATATTCAGAAACTATAACTTTAAACAAGCGTTTCAAAAATTATTTCAATAATAATTATGGACGAATATAAATATTTGCCTATAAACAATTGATAAAAGTTATAAAACCGAAATGATTCTTGCTACCGTCGGTGTCATTAGTATCGTGAAAATAGAATGGAATCTGATGATTTTTGGTATGTATTGTAGTTTGCACCTCTCCAATTCTGTGAATTGCAAATTCATTGATTTGTGTGGCCATCTAGTTTTATTACGAAGTTCACTATAGTCTGCTACTCTCCAAAATACCGGTTCGTCGGGTGTATTCAAAGCTTATGCTTTGTTTTGATAGAGAATCAATGCCAAAATAAATTCCAAATAATACAATGAAGACATTATCGTTCTCCATCCATCGGCATTCACTCTTTTGATCTAGAAAACTCTTTTACAATTACATTGAATGTACAAAATGATGAATGCTATTTAATTCTTGGTTTTAAAATATACATATGCAATGTTGTGGGAAGGATACAAGTAGGCAATGATGTCATGTGTCATGCGACGTTGAACGGAAATGAGCTGGAATTATCAACTCGTGCATTTGTCCATAGTTATAGTCCTCGCATTTTTTCCTGTTCATGAACTCTGGTACGCTTGATACAGGATTGGTGGATTTTTTAGGGATGCAATTAATATGGCAACTTTTATGGATATGTAACGCATTAAATAAAGCCATGTTTAGGTACCAACCATATGAACAATGTGGTTGTATTAGGGTGGTTTTCTTGTGAAGGTGGAATAATGATGCTATTTTTAAGAATATTTAATTTACCCTTATTTAGCACTGTTATTGTTGGTACATTGTTATATTTCCCATCAAGTTTTCACATTATTTGTCTACCTAACCGGAAAAGAAAATACGAAGAACAGTATTTTTCATTCAAAGGCAATTGTGAACCTAAAAATCACTTAAAACGTATGCATTCCCCGTTCTTTTGGTTAAGTAGTTTGCTTTCCTTGTCGATTTTCCTAGACGCTATGGTAGTAAAAAATCATTTCTGAAAGGTTTGCATGTACTTGCGGACAGGGGGGCTTGATCATAATCGTAAAAATTGGCAGGAGGTAAATGGACAAAAACGCTACAAAATCCAGGGAGGTTGGTCTTTTCCTCTTTTTTCCATTTTCTGATCACCTACTAACATTGATAGTGTATATACCGTCTGTGTGTAAAAAACGTTTCTCCATTAATGCATGTATAAACATCAATTTGTGTTTAGGTAAACGTATATTCAATTCCAAAACCATACAATAGTCCAAGAAGTGGTTTTATGTTTATGTCTGTTTTGAACTCGTTGCTAGTATAATGATTCCGACCATAGCCAGCCGCGACTGTTGTTCAATTGTACTGGCAGTTACTGCAACAGACTTACTTACAGAGGTTGGTTCGATAAAGGTCTTGAGAGTGAGACTAAGCACGTCGTACAACATACAATAAATCTGTCTCGTAATAATATTGAGACGGGACATGGTACGAAGAAAGCACGTTTTGTTTGCTGTCCAGGGAAAAATGGTCAACCATGTTTAGACATTAGCAAAACAATTGAGCCACATTGTTTTTTCGATATTTTTTCGTGGTGAGTGCTGGACCTGCAGAAAGTCTCTGAATAAATATACACATACTAGTAATTATAATAGCTGGTAATTCGTTATCTTGGAAAGTTTTGTACTTTTTAATTTGCAATTTTTAAACTTGAAATTTATTAATAGAAGCGATTTTATACAGTAAGTTTTTGGAACCATATGCTATTTAATCTTTCGGGATCTGCTAGCCATTGCCGTTAGTAAATTCCAGGCTTTCCAGGCAAAATTTTATGTTGATTGATTCAACTCAGTTCCTCTTTGGCTCTCAGAGCTTACAATTCAGTTCCCAGGTTCCAGCTACGGATGTATGTAGTAGACCACTGCATGATGTTGACAACTCACCAACAACACCACGAGAGGTACATTTTATACGTTTCTCCAGCTCCACTCAATTGCCAGCTTCCAGGGTTTTATTATTAATTGCATTTCCACCGTGAGTTCGAGAGACATTACGATAACTCAGTGCCCGTAAGATACCTGTAGAAACGAGCTTCTGAGGCTTTTACACCATCATGATTGATTAATGTCCACGAATATCCATTTGGATCATCATGGCTTCACTTCCAACTTTTCCTCCACCGAGATTTCCCAGGTTTTCCAGGATACTAGCAACTGTCACGCATATATCCAGTCCGTCCATCTGAAATACCATAATAGAAGGCTTAGTGAAGTACACGAGAGCACAAAACAAAAATACCTATTATGTTAGATATATAGCCGTGTCTAACTTTTATCATTATAGCCGTTTTATCTGTACTTTTACCTTGTAAACTATCTGTATTACGATTACTGCACTCATATTACAAGTGACTAACAAAAATAGTATCATAATTAACAGGAAAATTAGAGTTCTCTACAGTTATCATATCCGGGTCTCCTCCACACCATTTCTTGCGTAATAAAATAGACTTTAACTTTAGCCCATAGCTAAATTATCGAACTAAATTAACGAACTGATAAGCTAAAATTTTATACTCATTTACTATAATAACCAGGAAAATGAGTAAGTGAAATTTTTTAGGTCGCTTACCTAAAATTAGACATGCATATTACTAATTTTGGCATACACAAGAGTAAAATCCCCATGTTCTAATCTAATCTCTTTAAATATCAGGTTTACTCTCTGCATTGACAACATTTCTGGTACCAGGATTTGGAGAACACGAAAAATCGACCGTAACACTTGTAAACAAACACTTGAACCGTGTGTCCTCGCCTATTGTACAAAAAACCCTTTTCTTTCTTACAAAACCCAATAAAATGGTATGCCGGATGCTTCTTTAGTAGCTGTTACATTTTTGTCACCATACTCCTTTTTAACCTTGTCTGCCTGCTGCTAGAGTCTTCGTGTCCCCCGTAGACAATTTTATGTATTTCTACGTGCGTGTGCTCAGCTCACCTCGTGTTAAACACCTATACATGGCGTAAAGTATTAAAATGGGTAGTCTTGAGTGTTGACGAAAATATTGCAATAATATGTCTCTGTCGATGAATTACTCTTGTCACACTTACTTAACGAGGTTAGTTCTGTGAAGCAGGTGTGTAAAAGTAAAAGGCTTGAGCCTTGCCTCATCAAACAAAGGTCTTTTCTCCTTATCGCTATACTACGTCTACTCTGCTACGCTTGTGCATTCATTTTGTGTACTGTCACTTCTCTCTCTGACTTTTCTGAGAAGTTTTTGCGTTTGTTGGAATACTATAAATCATTTTGATATGCACCTGCATTGCATGAGCACTCTAAAAGTGTGTTCGTGTATAGTATGTACTAATGGAACATGATTTGTTATTTCTTCTTACTTGGTATACATAAAATCTGTATGTTTTCCGCATGCTTAGTTGTTGAGTGATGAGCAATATCATTCAAGTTACATGCTGGTAGATTTTTGCTATATTGTTAAAACACTTGGTTTCCACAAATATACACTGGTTTCAATCACTGCCTGCATTTTGCAAGGCATAAGGTAAAATACATCTGACAAACAATTATTTCTTGATAGATGAAATACAATAGTGCGATCACATCAAAACTACGGTTAACTGAAACAGACATCAGTAAACGACGGCTTTATAAAAGTCACAGTTATAATTTTTATGGCATAAACCACTATTCTATTGAACTAGCAAGCTTGTCCTGGAAGTTAAGATGAGAGAACAGGATATGAATCATTTTAGTGAAAATATTGGCTTGTATATTGACATACATTTACTAGTCACCCAAATTTTTAATAAAAATATATATTATCTTATCACCAGATATCCAAACTCGGTCATATCAATGCCAACTGCATAGTATATTTGCTCCCAGCTTATGTTTTGTCTTTTTCATGTATATACTCACTGTGTGTGTATATTGGCTTTAATGACACTTGCCAACAACCGGCATTTTTGTATACATTGCACTCACAGTCGGTTGTTGATAATAACTTTTGGCAAACATGCATGAGACGAAGATGAGCACAGCTAAAAAACTCAAGTCTACACCTGCCAAAGTCTGGTCTCGTTATGAAGTAAAAATCTCATTTCCTATGATGAGTCTCTCTGTGTTTTCTATGCAAAAAAATCGTGATTGAAATGTGAAATACAATGCATAACGTCCGATGGATGACGATGATGTTATAAGGATCATCACAATATAGTAAAAAACAGCAGACTTTTACATAGGGCTACAATGTATTTAGTATTTGTTCTCAAGTATTAACTACAACACAGAGATGTTCACGGTATTAAACTGATTTTTTTGATACCACAAAAAATATCTAACCATCACATACAACGTGAGCAATACACAAACAAAATAGTATAAAATGCATGAAGAAAAATGATTTCTACAATTTCTGTATCTCACCAACCACTACTAAGCCACTACTACCAAGTATATCCGAAACTCTCTGAGCCGCACTATTATCATTACTCCTTTCCTTTTTCCTTCATCGTCTTTTCTATCCTTCTTCCACCGTCGTCGTCGCTTCAGGTGAAACACGAACTAACCTTAATAGCCCCAACATACCTTCATTCCCATTGTAGAGAAATAGAAAGGAGAAAAACTATACGTTGAAGCTGCAAAGGTATATGAAATATGTGTTTGAAAAATATACAGACCATACAGATAGGAATATTATGTGTTTGCATTTGTTCAGGTGATGTTATATATATATGTGTGTAAACGACATGTGCATTCGTTGATGATGATAATAATGATGGTGATGATGACGATGCGAGAATTCGTACTGCATTATTTTCGTTTCTATACATAATATGCTTTATGTACATGATGGTCTGCAAGAGATAATGTGAGATTATACAAAGCTTGCCAAGGTTTTATGGTATCCACAAAAAATATTATTATGACTTGACTGAATGACTGTCAGTCCGTGAGTGAGTGGCAACATCACATCATTCTCGTTACAATCCACAATTCATTGAATTTCTGGATGATATGGATATGAGAGCGGTGAGTAGATATGCAGGAAAAATGCAATATTGAATATTATAAACGTACTAATTCAAGCAGTAGTAAAACCAATAATAATCATAAAGCTATATGAAAATGTAGATGGAGAGCATGCCAAGTAATAAACTGAATGCAGCCGTGTTAAATAAATTACCTAAACATATTGATTATTTGCTTATGAGTTTAATATTATATGGGAAGTATTACTGCAAATGTATGAATGTCCAAAACTGTGTGCTGGCTAAGTTCACAACTCCGATTTTACTCGCCGTTTTAGATTACTTTGAAACTTGCTTGCGTATTTGCTGCATTAGATAAAAATATCTAAGCAAAATGGACTGAAAATACTTACATGCACTTTTGTAACTTAATATCATCAATTAATACATTAAAACCGAACTAATTAGTATAAAATAAGTGTTGGAAAGATTTTTTGTTGTATGAATTGCAATTGAACAATGAGCTGTGAGGCAGAGACACATTCCAGGTATTGGATAACCCATAAGCATACAAGTCTTAAGAAACTGTTAACTTTTAGCCAACCACTACATTTTGGCAATGTTAGATTAAGCTGGCATGTGAATATTTTACATAATATCTTTTCAAACCAATAGTACAAAAAGCCTAACGACTCATAGCCAAATACCGAACTGATTTGTATCCAATCATACGGAATGCGAGACAGGCGCAACATAACGTAATAATATACGAAGTAGTAAATAATATCATAAAGCCAAAATGCAATCCCGCAAAGGCAGCTCCGCTGCTCGTGTTCTCTGTTCAGCTGTCTAGTCTGATGGGTGATATGATCTTAACAAATACAACTCGAACTGAGATACCATCATCATCATCAGCAGGATCCTCATAATCACCATTCGTTTGCAATGCAATGATTCCCCGGTAATATGCACACTGAAAGAATGCCAATGATTGTTCTAACAATATTCATAACAGTATTCATAATATGTGTCTACATATACAATGTACTCACATGTGTATACTTAACAAGTTTATACGCTCGAATATTCATGTAATCTACATAATAAGTGTGCTAGGAATGCATTGTTGTACTGTACGTGAAACGTTGTAATATTTTACCTAATTCCATTTTCTCATCTCATTTTCTGACTCTGTAGCAGACATATGGTTGTTTTTAAATGAATTGGAGCTAAAATGCTTAAATGCCAAAGAACTGATTTTTAGTAATCGGTGTATCCCAACATTCAAAGGAAAGAAGCCGAACGGAATCATATACATGACAAATGTTATAGTGACACCAGTTATGTAATGTAAGTTTGCTATCTGCCCTTGTAATCTGTTTTTCACGGGATGCGCACATTACGTTCATATTCGATTTAAATGTGGCCCGAATATGCCCCTCTAAAGTGTTAAAACACAAGAGCACCTTTAGCGACTTAACGTAAACTAGAAAGGCAGTGTGAGCGACTTCTGTGGTAAAACCAACACTACTGGCCGATCATTGTCCGTGTTAGCAAATGAGTTAAAAGTACTTCCCCATATAGGTACCTGTATATATATGTATGCTTACTATCATAAACTAGATATTATTACAACTGTGGTGTAATATAGGAGAAATATAATTTGGGGAGATAGAAAAATGAAGCAGAGGATTTAAGACATTGATGAGACGATGACGAAGAAAATGAAGCTAAGTGAGCTTAGAATCATTCCTTAAAGCGGAGAGAGAGAGAGTTGTAAACAGCATAAAATAAGCCATTCTTTCATCTATTTCGTCTTCCTGAACAGATTTTTTTTTCTCTTACTGTTGTGTACAAAGTCTAATTCCAAAAGGAAAAAGAAAAGTGGTAAGTACAGCGAACAAGACAAAAAATACTTCAAATGTTCTCATCATCCTACTGCTCATCATCATCATCCTTATTCTTGTCGTGAGCTACAAAAGGAGAAGCTTCATCATCGTCATCTCATCCTCAACGAAGCCGAAACTGAAAAACAGCAAAAGCAGTGGCATTTAGTGGTAAGCTTCATCAAAAAGGTAAAAATCCACTGCCTCGAGGACCAAAAATGTATCTCTTCCTGACTGACTCTCTCTCTGGGAATGACTGACTCTTGAGTGAGTGAATAAGAGAGAGAGGGGGGATCAGTGAAACATAACTATAAAAATGTTTTTAAGGCCACGTTTTTCAGAGCTTCAGTCCTCAATTGTTTCCGCTAACTAAGCCAAGACAATATTACATCTTTTTACATGAGGTTTTTGGACGATGATGTTTGGATGCGGCTAAAGTACTGTCAAATGAATACTTGCTATGCTTGGGATGTACGATTTCTCAGCCTATTTTTTGCTCCTGGCTTGACTTCACAGAAAAAAGTCCCAAAGTAGTATATAAAGTCAATCTAACTTACCCAGTGCACTGCACTTACTGTTAATAGCAATTTAGTGGTGGTAAGTCATTTTCTTTCCTTGTGAAACTCGGATCGAGTACCTGAAACAGAAGTAGCAATGTTTGGTTAAGACCAACAGCCGACCGTCGAATGGACCAAGATGAAGTTTTACTACAGAGCAAGTAAATAATAGTTCATATGACGAGGAAAATTGAGACTTCTCTCCTGTCCGGCTAACTAGGGCTTCCATTTCTATCTGTTTCTCTATTACCATTTGTTGCAGTTTTGTAGGAGAAGAAACAGCCACAGCTAAAACCATTTTATCTTCAAGCAATTATCCTGTCTCCGGCAAATTATTGTCAAGTCTATTAATTGAGCTAGCAAAGATAAAGAACCAGCTAAGCTGTTAGCCAATATTACGTGTGAAAGTATAATTTTAAAATAACTGCAAGCATCACTTTACAAGTTTGTATAAGTTAAAATATTTTTATCGAACAATCTACAGACTTAATTTTTGATTTGGTATATTGTGGAGCTTAGTTATTATTAAGTATTTACATGTGGCATGGATCTTTTAAGTTGCGTATTTAAAAAGCTTATCTTGACTCATGATTCCACAGAACTTAATTGTGTAGATTGAAAAGATGCGTGTTTTGCCAAGTCGCGTTGTTAATAATAAAATCATATCTCCAGCAGCTGTATTGACTGAATAACAAAGCAAATTCTATGTAAATTCTTTAGCGTTCCATTGTTCCATTATTGAACTACTTCCAAATGTAGAGTCGGGTTGCTAAAGTATTACAAGAAGGAATTGCATTCTCCACTTTCCTTTCCTTCTTATGGCTTGTTCACGAATTTACGTGATTTTCGATTGAAAGGAATGGAGACCATGAGACTGCAGCATTTTGAATAAGATGGATATGCCAGATTTGATTTTTTAAGTGCTTCATATTCTCGTGGCGGTATTTTATACAATATGTATTTTTGTTGGCTGTTTATACAACAGAGTATATTTTATGTTGATGGTATACATATAACGTTATGAACATTTTATGGCAATAAGTAATAAAGCACTATACGTTACAGCCAAGAAAAGTTGTGTTGTAAAAAGGGAAAGAATGGTGGTATTAAGGCAAACAGTATTATGCCGTAGTATGCATCTCATTCAATAAATTTAAAAAGAAGTCTACTGAATTGTATGCATTATTATTGCAGATTTAAAAGGTGTCACGAATGAAACAGTTAGACTTGATGTCACAACTCAAAACGAGAATGAAACCTGAATTTAATATTCCATTCAATGTAACGACATTTATATCGTATGCCGTGGTTTTGGTACGTTTGAAAATAGAAAAGTTTGCATTACCAGTGATTAATATTTTTAAGAATAATAATGCAACACTAATGATTGCCTACAGTCGTCCTGTTGACGGCTACTATGAATACTTTTAAAAGAAATCCACTGCAAATGAACGCCACAGATGCTGTATCATTTTCCAATCGAGTGCCTTTTACAACTGGCAACCTATAATTCACAGAGTCCTCCCAAATCATACACATCATCATTCAATGAAAACTTGAAAGGATGACATGCATAAATTCACTAATTTCCATTATGAAGACCAAATTCAAAGATCTCATGAAAATACTTGAATATGTAATTTTGGGTGTATTACGTAACTACGATTATTACATTCTAATAAAAACCGCAACAAAATGCAGAAGGAATACCATATGCTTAAAGGGGTTGTTAGAGGTATTATATATGTAGGTATTTACGTATAAACAAGAGCTCGAATAAAACGTGCAAAAAAATAGATCCGCATGAAATAAGACTATTTTTGAGCATGGCATATCGTACAACTTTCAACTGTTCAACATACACATAGTCTCAGCCAATTTTAATAGAAAACTTCCCATGAATTTTCGCATAAAATTCCAATTATTAAAGGGCATGTCTTATGTAATACTATTAACAGAAGGTGTATGATAAATCGTGGAACTTTGTAAGTAAATATCGTTTGTGATCATTTACATGACTTTATAGGAGCAGACTTCATGTAAAGCATATACACAGGTAAACTTTGCTTGGAATACAAGGAAGTCAGTCACCTTTCCATTTGATGAGAGTCTAGATGATGATCACTATCATCACTACGACCATCATCATCAACATTATGGCGATCATCATGAAGATCATTTTTAGTAAAGCCGTTGTCAGGTTGAATGCATTCATTCGTCAAGCAACAACAACACACACACAGTTTCACTCAACCATGATTTTGGAGTTCAATGGAAAGGTAAAATCAAGTCAATGCCACAGTATTACTATACACATTACAACGGTTAGGAATAAAAAGACAAAAAAGAAATAGTCACGTAAAAAGAGCAGTGGATGTGGAAAAGCATCCCCAAGAGTGCTCGTTTCTTTTTTTACGGCTACATCTTTTTCATAAAATCTTGGTTCTTTGCACTCAAGAAGTGGCAATAGTTAATGGGAGAGAGGAAGAATAAAAGACAAGAAGTAAAAACTTTTTAAAGTTCCAGATGCTACCAGAAAACAAATGCTCTGCAATGTAACTTTTACTACAAGAAAACACACAGCTCCTGTTTTAATGCCGCAGAGCAAATGAAGATGACTATGTGACTTTTATGTACCCTATAATATCATCAGTGATGTGATAATATGAATCATGGGAATTATCTACATCTGTCACCTTAGTAGTCTATGCGTGTTCAGCAACTTTCACAACTTTTGCTCAAAGAAGAAGAATACCTGGAGTGTCGTAAATTACGCTGTTAGTTGTAGTAAGAGAGCTGCAATCGGGAGTCCAATTTTCAAGGTGGCTCTGTGATTTTCAAGGGAAGAATACCATCAGGCTGCTTCTAATGTCTTTGTCCGGTCGCATTTGCTTTGGTGTTGATTCACAGGGAAGTTTACGGCAGAAGAGTATTCAACTCTCAGAGGAAGCTCCACCTCCATCACTTCTGTACACTGTTCCTTATGGCTATGTCGTTCATTTGTTAGGATAGACCTGTAATCGAACATCAAACAAACATTATGTATTAAACAAACAGTTTATAGATGCATAAAATAAGGCTATGTATAAAATTAGCAGTAACAGGCCAGCAGGGATAAAATAGTATGCTTAGTTGCCTTTGCAAAACTACAGGAGTTTTATTTAATGGTTTGCAATTTCCAATGATGCTATAAAATATGGAAACCTAAACCAAAAGTAGAGCTTGCTCTATACATAAGAATGGACTGTTGATAAGACAAGCGTAAAGGTAGTATGCAAGTCAATGGCTGCCGCAGGACCGGCCACAAGTTAATCAGAAATCACTAACTGCAGATGCTAATTTGAACCGAAAAAGTTAGAAGAAGTCTGAATCCCAATATGCTCACACATCGTATTGGATTCCGATGAGTTTAGCTGTATTCGATTTTAAAACAAGAATTAAATTGCTGTTTTATGTCTAACGATTAAAATGGTTCTATGGCTGATATGAAAAAAAAACTACCAAACCGTTAAGAAAACGCATGGGTTGGTAGGAGTAGCAGGGGCAAATATTGAAAGTTTTACGTTACATGATGACGTTTATATTCACCAACCACAACCAATGATCCAGCCGCCACCATGAATTATATAATTTTTGTATTTCAAACGGTCAATGCCAGACATGTGTAAGAACAGCGTTTTCTATTAGATATAAATCTCGTCTCAATCATCTCAAATGTCTTACACAACATTACATTAGTCACTCCGTCACCATTAAGGAACATTAAGTCAGGACCATTAGAGATTTTTTAAAGATAGCGGCAGCAGCAGGAGTAGTAGCAGTCGGTCACAAATTGTGTAGCCGAAGGCAAGCGTACTCCCCTAAGGTGAAGGTAAAATAAAAGTGAACGTTTGTATGTATATTCATGAAATGAGTATAACGCTTGTAATAAGTAAGTTTATGTCGTGCTTCTGATGTGTTTTATTCGTTTGTTTTTTTATATCCAGTTACATTTGTGTATATACATACTTCTGTGGCAATTCAAAGGTGAATATTGCCAGAATAATAATACAAATTTTCTGGTTGTTTGACAGTCAGCTTATTTATAGAAGGGAATATAAAATACGAGCTTTTGTGGGGGCGAAAATGACCCTTTATTTGGACCATGCTAATAAGGGTTTGATATAAGTAAGTAAAGGGTTATATTTATGGGTTTTTTTCCTGAATGTCAAACCTATGATAAGTAGTAGGAAATATTGTAAAATATGCTGAAAAACGTGTATTTCTTTGAGCATTTTATATTATTGTTATTACGAGGGTCAATTTGTCTGCGACCAGAAAAATATAGGATTGCCCATAAAATCGAACGAACCACCTGACTCTTTCTATTTGAGTGAATTGCTAACAGAAAACCTTATTGCCAGGGGTCTCAAGTACCTTCTGTCAATTTCCAGTTGACGCTTGAGAATGGGTACACACAAAATATTTACATTACTTAACAAAAACCGAGAATGATAGAAAGACAGTTTTATTATTATTCCTACTCCTATTCACTTTCATCTTACTTTATTATGACTTTACATCGAATGTACATACTATTTTGGACTTGAAATTGCCCACGTATCAGTTTCCTACCAGGTATTACCT
>JAHZNG010003962.1:0-32379 GCA_027744375.1 Orchesellides sinensis | reverse complement strand
TAATTAACTTATTCTCACATAAATAATCACCTCCAAACAAATTCATCTAAGTAAGCCCAGTCCAGTCCAGTTTCCAGTATTTAATCTATATTCTTCGTAACTCTTTTTATATAGATAATTTCCTTTAAAACACCTTCAACTGAATACAACCTAAAACACTTTATTAAAACAAACACTTACTTTTTTTGCACAACAATTATTTTTAAAACACAACAAAAAAATTTTTATTATTTTTTTTCACACTTATTTTTTAATTTTCTCTCTCCGATGATCGTCCGTCCTTCTAGCCATCCCCTTTCATGATGAAAGAAACAAAATATATATAAAAAAACATATAAATAAGCCAAGAGGAAACTACCCCGGCTGATTCACTGAAATTGGGTGGGTGCTGCCAAGAGCGGAGATTGGATCAACTATGACAAGCTTGAACAGATGGAAGGGAATGTAGTACTAAAAATGATTGGTAGGTGACGCTAGCTGTTAGCTTAAGTTTGGAATGCTTAGCTTGGTGGAGAAAAATCATGCCATGCAAAAAACGGATAAATGTGATAAACGAAAGAAAGGGTGAATGCGAACAATGGATTTGACATTTGGGGTATTATTAGAATGTGTCTGTATTTAGAGAGAAGAGAGAATTAATTACTGGTGGAAAGAAGAGAAGAGATGGGGTAGATGATTGGGGGTATGAAATGAAATAAAAGGTAAAAGAGATGGTGTGTAGAATAACATGGGAGTGAATCATGTTTGGAGGTGGAGGGATGATAAGTTGGTATTGGTATTAAGAGAGGGGATGATGATTAAAATAAGAATTACTGGACTGGACGGACCATGGCTGGGAGAGATAAGAGAGCGTTGACCGACCCTGAAAAGAGTGACCTAAATAGGAGGTGAATCGATTTTGAGGTAGATTAAATGAGAATGACGTAAAAGTGCAAGAGGTAGTTGGTTTTTGTAATTTTGGCTGGATGATTTGTATGGTTTATTTTATTGGTTGGGGAGCGAAGGAAAGTATGATATATTTTAGTGGCCTGGTGGCATACTTTGGATTCCTTAATGTTCAGTTATTGTGAAAAAAATGGGTTAGGAAGTAAGGTGGTTATTAGAATTTTTGTGTGTCGTGATGTGATTCTTTGGTGGAGCATGGAGGTGGGAGTGGGTAATGGGGGTGAGTGACGGTTGGTCAAATTTGTTGCGGAACTGCAGGACGAAGTTGGGACGTGAATCATGCAAAATGTCATGAGTGAGTATGAGGACGGAGTGTGTAGCACTTATATAATGAAGGACGACGTGAACTTACGTGATAATAGTGTTTGAATGTGTGTATTATCAATACGACTGGAATTCTTTGATGATGAATTTGGTTTATATGTAGGGATTTTGATAGCAGAGACTATAGAAAGTTATGAAATGTTTAGAAGCATTGGCAGCATGTTTTTCTCGCTAATCATGATAAGAATCTTGATTTAGTTTAGTTTAGCTAAATTCAAATGCAAGCTTGCTGGTTGCATTCAACAAACAATTTTACGCTTTGAGTACTGCTTCTTGGAAAATAAACGTGCGATACAATTTTTCAAAGGGAATTTCCTTAAAGAATTCATGTGAGGTCAGGCATGCCCTGGTATGCATTCAATTGGTGTTGCGAAGAAAGAAAATCCTTAGTATATTGTGGTGCTCAGGTGTGACTTAGCATTTTACGTTACATAAATTTAAAAAAACAGCTATAGGCCTATTTTATGTTATGCATGCCGAAATGTATGAATTGAATTGGTTCAGACTGAACTTCTCCGTCCATTTGAATGTTGAAGTTCGAGCAAGTTTTTGTAGCTTGGTTTATTCGCATAAAAAGAATCTTTCTTTGTGCAAGCATGCAATCTCCTCATTTCCTTTCCTTTTTCCGGTAACACTGTCAGAACTGACGACATACATTTTTTTGTTGGAAGTGGTATTTATCCTGGAGAGCAGTCGCGGAGAGGTTTGCGTAAGCGAAGATTTATACAAAAAATTCTCCATTTGCGTCTTAGTGGCCACTGAAAAATAATATTAATCCAGTTTTCAAGTTTTTGACAGACGTTAGTATTAATTTAGTAAATTACAAATGAAAAAGGAAATGAATGAATTGCGAGCATAAAAACTTTATGGAGCATGCATGCTCCTTTCGAATAGCAACTTTTGAAGGAGCAACAACAAAGCTCGCAACGAATTTATTTTATTTCTGTACAGATATAGCAAATTGTCTCAATACTAAACGACTGTACAGGTAGGTAGGCGGAAAGACCTACATTGAAAAGTTTTATTTTGTGGTGTTATACTTTTTTCGGTTACACTCCTTGGAAATTGTTAAATCCAGTAAAAAATATTGGATTTTAAGAAGAGATCAGAATAACATCGTATGAGGTCATAGGTAATTCTTTCCCGACGACAAATAAAGATTTGCTAGGTTGAACAACGAAGAGGCTTAAGTGGAGATAAATCATGTTGAATTTTAGTGCGGCATCATGACAAGAGGCAATATTTATGGACAATGTTACACGAGGAATCCCATGATTCCCGTCGTATGCTAAACACTTTATATTCTTGAGAATGCATATGCACACAAAATAGTCGTTTTATACTTTACCTTCATGCTACTTACTTTTCCCATTGAGTCCCATCACATTCATATTTTTTCTATAACCTAAATACGAATTTCATGAAACATGATTTGAAAGATGCTATTTTTGTCACAGAACTTTTTTCAGTAGTAGCACAACCTACAGAATGAATTATTATTATTACTATATTGCGATCTCAGTCGTATGGACCTTCCGCGTTTAGGCCCGTCTTTCGTGGTTTTTCACCAACTTTTTATCCTTAAACTACCTTTAACTCCTCCTAAATAATATAAGGCAAGGAATTCTGCACATCATGAAACTTTTTTCCAACAGAGGCTGACATTCACGTGCGAATAAGTCAAATCGAGTCTGTGCTAGGTATATTCCTTCATAGGTGAAAATTGTTTGGAGAAAGGAAGCTCAGACATTTGTATGGCCTCAGTGATTCTGATGAGTTCATCGTGTCCTTACTTTTCCAGCAATACATATGTTGACAATAGTTTAGATGACAATAGGATTGTATGATAAAGTATGTATATTTTACAGGTATATATGTGACATTACAGTATGCACCAATATGAGTCAACCCTGTGCTTGTTTGTCGTGTTTTAGATGAAGATGAGGACACACACGTGTACGTAACATTATCTTTGGCGCATAATTAATCGACACCATTGTTTCGTGTAGGCTTAAATTACAACGCACCTATTTTACATGAATGCTTTATCATATAAAGGTAACTTAACACCAGTCCTTTAAAATAATATTTAGCACGGCCGTACTCCGACCGTTGCTAACGGTGAAATATTGGTTTCCATACATTTCGCACTGATTAGACCATCGGAAGTTGAGGAGATCAACCGGAACATAAACATACAAGGACGTATTTAGTGTATTCTGTTTCCCAGTATCGTTTTTTGATCTAAATGAAAGGATATAGTATTTGGCAAAGGGAGCAAGGAGTTGTCCTGTTTTCGTATTTTTCTGAGAAGGAATAAAAGTATACTGAAAAACCTGGATGTTGCATGTAATTGAATACAGGAAGATGCTAGGAAGGAACTGAACTGAAGCTTCAAATAAAGTTTTCTAGTTTTCTACAACATAAAAGCCCATAGAGCACATCCAGCCATTCACATTTACAAGAGAGTGAAGAAGGATCATTACATCTACAATAAGAGTATTACACGTGATGTGATGTTATAATAATATACAAACATTTTATATATGTTTGAGTTAGCTCCGAACTCGTCGTCTTTACAACAGTGTTCAACCTCAACCAGGTCCCGGGCTACCCATGCCACTGATCGATAAGTAGAACGCGTGCAGCTCCAACTTACAACTGTACAATATACATGCATTCATACATGCTTTCTTTTTTATATGCTAAGCATGGGAAACTTTCATGTAGTTTACGTACCATCACGCACGAATATAAATGCGCGTTATATCCGCACGCATTTTGGCTCGAAAAGCACCAGTGCATCTGAAAGAAAAAAATGAAGGAAAAAACGGCAAGAGAGTGTATTGCCCTGTAAACTGAGTCTGAACTGGTGACAAAAGACTTTTTTGCTACAGTGTTTTTGTGTAATCTTATGTACTTAAGATTTAATAGCGTATATATATACAAGTTGTATGGCATATCACAAAGCGCATTCTAGATTTTGTGTAGGGAAAATGTTAGAGCTTAATTTGTACGCGAAAACAATGTGTGTACGCATCAGCTATAAAGTAGCAAAGACACACAGTTTTATTACGGAGTATTCATTAATGACCCGACTTGAGCAAAAAGGTGTTTAATAAAATACACCAAGCTAGGCTAGTATCGATTCAGAATTATTTCTCAGGCTTGGCGTGTCACTCAAATTATAACATTTTATATTCAACGTTAGGATGAAAATTATTTATCTAATGGGGCGTGCTAGAAAAAATGGAAAAGTTTCAAAGAACATTCAAAACGGTGTAGGCATTTGTAAGCATACATGATACTAGGGATAGTTCACTGCTTGCCTTAAGTGCAATAAAAATATGGTGTCTCTGGTCTCGTCTGCTCCACGCATTTCTTGAGACGTTATCTCCCTTTCCTCTGCTACAATGAGAAATGCACATCAAGATTAATGACACTTTTTTTGATTACACGTTTCTGTCGGAACTTGTTAAAAGTCAAAGTGAAGACGAAGAACAAGTGGAACGGATAAAAATGATGACGGCACTCAGCCAGATAGAAAAGAGAGTTTACATTGGTAATCTCAACAGCGACATAGTATTATACAATGCTATGCCAGAGCTCACACATTTGTTGTGGAGAATTTAAGAACTTGGAAAGTTTTAAACATTAGCGTTTCAGACTACTGACATTATTCTTGTTTCGATAGCATAATTAAAATGGGCTATGTAGTCTGATAAAGTCTCAGACAAATATGTATCTACAGTATCTTTCATAGAATGTGTATGATAGCAAATTAGTATGAACTTAATTAGAATGTGGGCTGAGTTAATATAATAGAAGCTATAGTAGTATCAAATAATCCGATTTTGATTAAGTTTAATGTAAATATTATGAAATAGTTGTTCATTCAAAGTGTAATTAGATTCATCTATTTTCTTAATAATGTTTTAGCCAGTAAGACTTCTCAGAAATTAATATGGATCTTTTTAGTATGCATCCATTTAACTCCAAACGAAATAGGTTTTAGGAGCATTGCGTAGGTGAAAGAAAGCTGAGCTGTTAAATCCCTTTCCCTTTCCCCGTCAATACCAAAGTTAATACCGTGGTTTTTGTTGCACGCTCAAAAAATCTATCACGAAATGCTGTTTTCTTGCAAGCCAACTTGAGAAAAATTCTAATCCCATCATGATCAACTGGTATCAACAGCACTTACTACACATACACAATTTTATGGGATGTGTACATAAGCCGGCATGTAAGAAATATGCAGTTTGTTGAAAGTTTGTCAACAATGTGTTTCACCCGGAAGTGAACAGTGTGACTGTAAAAGATGTCAACGAGCTGCTTGCCAAGAATTTTTTCGAACCAAGCCAAACGGGCAATTTTCAGTCTGTGCTTGTAAACTTCAATAAAGTATCGAAGTAAGAAGTATTTCAATGTATGTCTCTGAATTCTGTAAATTATTCAGAGTTTATTCAGTGCTTTAATGCTTGTAACTTGTAACAGCTAAATTCTTTGTTTATAGAATAATTATGTATATGTAGCAACGATAGATATGTCTTTATTACTATTAACACACTAAACAAAGGAATTTGAAAAAAAATTATATAGAATTTTCAGCAAATACTGTCCTTTGAAGTATGATTTTTTGTCATATTAGTTTACATAAGGGAAGGTATGTAAATGAATTTTGTGAAAAAGCACAGTTTAATATAGCTTACCAATAATTCATTTCAAATTGCACCACGTCAAGGCTAACTGGAACCGCTAAAAGGTATATAACTCTCTGTATAATTCTAAATACCAGACACATAGACATTCTATAAAGCACAAGAATTACAAGGAATTCGGCAAATGCTACTGAAAATTTTTAGTCATGAAAGTCCACTGTTGTGTGTAGCTAAACATGCCTTTTCTAATGTACCAAATGGAGTATATCCATTTCCATTGTATTGTCTGACAAACAAAAAAAGCAATATACCTTTCAGCGAAAATGCGGTCAGTGATCATTGCTTGTTTCGTCCACATTGTGTATTACAAAAGCAATCCATACATGGGAGTGCGATTACTGTGCGAAAGGATGTAGGAGGGAACGGTAATATACATGTAATTTAGGGTTATGTGGTTGCATTCTTATTCAATTCTGAGCATTCCATAACTGGATACCCCGAAACTACAATGTAAAATACTGAGGTTATTACGTGCTTCAATATATTATTGCAAGCGAGTAGCATCATGACTATGGCGACGACCGCTTCTGCCCCTACTCCACTTTCCACACCAATTTTCACCTAACTACATCACGAAAAATGTGATTTTCACAGCAAAAAATACGAAAATCGGTAAAGTTTTTTTAGAACAATTCTGCAGAAAGGAAACCATAATAAATTGTACAAATATCACTTAAGCACGGTTCCTATCGCATAAAAGCATCATGAGGCATATGAGTTTTGTTGCAGGCACAACGATATCAGTAATGTTCTTCATTTTGCAATCCTTGAATATTATATATACATATTTAATACTAGAATCGAGTGGCTGTTACAATTTTTCCCAATAAAATCGAGTACGCTAAAAAATAAAGGGGGTCACGTAGGAGTCAAGTAGTGGATCAATCACCTCAATCAAGTAGGAAACTGTAAGTTTTGTGTGTATATGTTTTTTTCTCTAGCTCAATTCATACTTGTGAAACCTGTTTCAAACAGTTGTTAGGATGATGATGCTTACAGAGAGGATGAACGAGTATGACAAGTATGAAATACAAATCAACAAAAACTTAACATTTAAAAAGCGTGTAGGACTTGAATGACAGCAAAGGCTCACATAACTGTCATTTTTTTCATAAGGAGAAAAGCAGCACACAAAATTCCTGTTGGAGCAAGTCCGGTTAATACTCTTATTGGCATTATGCGTTACTCTAGAAAAAATATTGCAAAACAGTTTAAACATGGTGATGTGATGGTGCAATAATGACTTCCTATTTCAACCCTTCATCACTCAAACTGAAGGATGCGATAATGATACGTAGCGAAATCGGACAAAACTCATTCTATAAACAGCACCATCGCCCAGTTCGCAATATTTACCAAGCAAATTAGATTCGCAACTATGCTTTATAAAATAATAAAAGATTAACGTTTGAAATTCATTATTACTTAATTATAGCTCATTTCAGTCTACAGTATATCAACTTTCATTATTTTAAAGCATTTTGAGCACTTTAAGAGAGGAGAGTACTTTATATTCAGCAAAGAAAATAGGCTTTGGGATACTAAGTCAAAACAAAACTTTCCCCGTTACCAAATCATCTCAAAATTCAACGAAGCAGTTTTGCAGCTTCCAACAAAAAATCATTTTTCGATACAACTTCATATGTACGTCTACACATTTCCTAATTCACTTTCACTAAAGTGCATTTATCATTTGTTCTGTTCTGACCACACCCAATGCATGAGCAGTTGGTTACATTTTACTCTTTGCTTTCTAACTTGTATGTGTGTTGTATGCTTGATGGAGAAACCTGGTTGCTGCTTCTGCTGACAATGTTTATGTGGATGATGGATCACTTTATGTTCCAACTGAGTGCGATAATATGCGTATGTAATTCTGGAAAGCTTCACGGGACCATTTTGATGTACACAATGTATCGTATGGCCTTCACAGTTTTCATGATAAAATACATTTTGAAGAGACAGGAGGAGAGGGTTTATAATTACAAGTATGCATGCGCATATTTAGTTCACCCTAGTAAAAAATTGGTACGTTGGATTTTCTATAACAAAGAACGGAGTTTTATATAACAGTAGTAGCAGTAAAGTAAAAGCATTAGGGAAAAACTCCCTCTTTGTTGTTGTTTGATACTTCAAATAAACTCCAATGATGCGGATTGTCTTTCATTTCGGCAGTAGGATTCTTTACAAAACTACAAAGAACAATAATTTCAGTTACATATGCAGTGGATAATTACATTTGTTAACTTTGTTTGAATACATCCATATCCAACGTGCTGATGCTTTAATTTTCCGAATTTCCAGCTCCAATGCTCCATAAAGACATGGAAAAGAGGTCTGTCATTACACAAAATTGTTCCAGATTTTTGCTTCCTGCATTTGGCCCAAGAACGAATCTGTATATATTTGGCCCAGATTTTAATGCTTCTCTTCTTTGATCATTATAACTAAATTCTCTTGGAGTCATGGGAGCATGAATTTATTAGTATGCACTAATTCCCAAATGCAAATTTTCAAAATATAAAGGGTTTAAAGGAGTATTTAAAAGATATTGATGGAAATCGCTAATAAATGAGCTTTTATCTAAATATAAATGTGACATTTTGTTTCTTCATTTATTGCAAAACTCAATTTTCTTACCATAAAATCACTCGATTTCTTTTCTTTGAAGGCATACACAGTCACAGTTGTGAAAATTGTAAACATTATGTTACCCTCAGTGTACTCTATTTAACAGGCGTAATATAATGATATCAAATATATACATATACAATTGTAACTGACATTACGTTGCTCAGACAAACTGCTTCGACAACATACTTTTTCCAAGGATTACAATAAAAGCCCATGCTCTGCAATTTGGAGCATTCATCCTAAAAAAGATCTCCAATCAGTGTGCGAAGACAAGTTCCAGCATAGATTACGATGGTTGGCAATTTTGAGATGTACACATCCACTTCTCCGGAGTGTTTTAACGGAATCGTTAGCGTGATCTCACATAAAAACACTATAGAAACTGTTATGTCATGGTGAAACCCTAACTATGGCTCATAAAATGTTTAACGTACACAATTTTCTTTCATTTCACCATGTTCTTTGTTCCTACATGTTATTCCACGATTGATACATAATAGAGTGAAAGGGAAATTATAACATATATTTTATTTATTAGCTTCCCGGAAATTTAATAAAATCTACGCAACTTCAGCAGGAATCCGATAAGAGAAAACTTTAACGCAAAACATACGATATATATTTAATTTAAATTTAATAAACTAAAACAACTTCTTTCTGACTGAAGTAAGGTAGAAAATATTAAAGCAAGAAAAACAAAAGTTGTATTGGACTTAAGTAAAAAAACATGGAACCTAAAATGCCTACACGCTAACTAAAGACATGCATCATAATACTATTCTAGGGATACTACGTATAATAATAAGTGGCAGGCAAGTCTCTTTCCTACATTTGGTCTGCTTAGAATAAGTAAGCTCACAACTGCTTTCACTTTCCCGTTACTTTATGTTTCACTTACACTTTCTCTCTCCTCTAATTTCGCTGAAATTTCAGCTGGCGAGAGAGAGAGAGAGAGAGAGAGAGAGAGAGAGAGAGAGAAAGTTGGTAAGTATTGATCCTAAGTTGAAAGACTAGTTTCTGCTGATGCTGGCTGCTTTGGGTGTAGGTCGTTCCACCCCAGTGGCTCTTTCAATTGCCTTCTTGTTCCATTTCTATATAGGACCAACTATGTATGTGAACGTTTTTCCATTAGAGCATTTCACCCCACAAAAATGAAAGAAATGATGAATGTAGAGGAAACAAGGAAAGAAAATAACCTTAAAGTGCTCGTGAATCAAATGAAGGGATATAATAAGCCTAAAAGCCCCCACATTCTTATTTCCATTTTTGTCCATATATTTCCACATCCATACTAAAACCTATTTCCTTGTATGTGCTCACAATATGTACATTATGCCTTTCATCCCACCACTCCAATATTAAACACCTTTCTATATGACTTTACACACTTCAGGGAACATTGGTTGGAATAAGGTATGAAAAATTAAGAAATTTTCATAAGGACGCAAATGGAATGGTAATAGGGGTCAATAATAAAATATGAACAATGTAATATGCCAATTAATCAATTTTATTGAAGGAGAGAACTGTAAAGCGATTATCTAAGTGCTCGTATGCATTTTAATAAGTTGCAATGCTTTGGATTCATACATAAATTGAAGCTACTACAATTGATTCACTTGAATGATAATGCCCCAATCATTGTTTGGTTCTCTTTGACTCCGTCCCAGATTTATTGTCTAAACATCATGCAAAAAACTGCATTTAAAACTCTTCGTAGGAAGAACAGATACAATCGGGTTTTTAATGTAAAAAAAGCACTCCATATTTTTATAGCGTCGGACTGTAATTTTGTAATGTGAGCCAGTTGTAAACAATTTTTAAGTGGATGTATTAGTACTTTAAGTGAATTGGCCTTTGGTATTTAATTAAACCACGGTTCAGTTGGAATTTTAAAGAGGCCGCAGTATGGTGGAAACAGGTTTTTGGAGGAGGGAAGGGTAGCGGGGAAATTTATAATCAGGTGGAGGTGTCAGGTCGAACAGGGATTCTCAAGATTATTTAGAGTTGTTTTACTCCAAGGTTATTAGTAATTATTGTGAATTGATAGGTTGAATTATGAATTTTGATTATAATGACGACATGCCATATTTATTTTGGATTTTAATAGGCGCGGTTGGTGAAAAAGTCAGTTTGCACCCTCAACACATTGGAGGAAAGCAAGACGTAATAAAGATTGTTAAAAAGTTACAGCCTTTGTGAAGAATATTGTTTATAATTTTGACGAAAAGAAACAATGGTGTTGGTTATCAGTGCAAAACTATATCCTGCGCTCATATGGACATGAACAGGTTTACCCCGGAATATGGTTACTGCGTCAACTGCATGGCACCAATTTGCATTTCCTATTATGTTGGAGATGGCCATTGTTTTCCGGGGCTTGGTTATGTGGAATATATTGTGACTTACGAGGTCATTTTGTATCCAGTTGTTGGCGAATGGTTCGCGCTGAAGTGGTTGCTGTGACGGAGACGGGTGGTTTTTGATATGCGTGCATTTATGGCGTCGTAAGATCATACGTAATTTAATATGCCAGTTTCATTTAACGTTTTAAGTTAACGTTAAATCTGACTAACTTCAATGGAACGTACAAAACCTGAGAGTATTTACTGTTTAACTAAAATTTTTGGTCTTCAAGAACGTTCATACATGTTCTTCATGTTTACGTTTACATGTTCGAAGGGGTAGGGTATACATATGTAGAAAAGACCAAGTTAAGCATACTTTTCAGTCGTACAACAAAGGAAAGCTACTGTTGTTCGCCATCCTTTGTTGTTTGTTATTAACTTGTTCCAGAGAGTAGACCAATAGCAGGAAGCGCAGCTGACGAAATTTTGGTAATTAAATCGATAATTTTAGCTAATCAAGCCGTGTGTACTTCTCAAGCTAGGAACTTATAGAGCTAGTAATAAAAACACACTAGAGTAGGGTTTAGTAATAAGGGTAAAAGGCAGCTTTCACCAAAGAAAAAAAAATGCAAACCACTGTGTCACCACATTATTCCGTTTTGCACAGTTAGTTGCTTCGGGGTTTCACCTTGAAACCCAAAATGCATTCTTACCTTTTCATCCTTTAAATCGCAACCAAAATCCAACAAAACCATCTGAATTTAAATCACGTCCTTGAAAACCTGTAATGGAACTGGAAGCTCTAATCATTATAAGTTCCAGGAATATTGATATTTGCTTTTAGCATCCATGGTAGCATAAGAGGATAAATACATTTTAGAATTAACATGATTTTCCAGCTTAACGGAAGCGTCTGGTCAGAGTGAAAGAGAAAGTCTCCGTACAGCTTGGCAATGCACATCTGGATGAAATTTCTGTTTATGGATTGGTAGATTACATTATATATGTAATAACAATTATGCATTAACAAGGCCAAAGGGAGATTGCATACAGTTTTCTCGTAAATGCTGTTTAATTTCTAATCCAATAATTTTCAGTGGCGAAAACCAGTCGATTAATGATATGATAAAAAACAAGTCCATGAAACAAAAGTAAGCCAAGGGTTATGAGCAAATATGCACAAAAAGTTCAAATGAAAACCGATTTAGCATGACAAATAAACAATTCACAACACATTTTCGTATTTCAGAGCATCACAAATATTATTTCCTTACAAAAAGAGATCCGTAATTATTTTATCGTATTTTTTATATCGTACATACAACAAATAATAATATTAATTATGTCATAACCAAGACGACCAATCTGTTTCTTCTCACTACAAGTATGTTTTACATGTATATAACTGTCATGAAGTAGTGACAAAAAGGAAGGTTAAGCCAGTCGAGCTGGTTTGGCGTTCATAAATAACACACATAGTATATTATATGATTACCTATATGCATTTTTTAATGTACTACTCTAAACAAAAACTAACAGCGGCAGCTACGGTTTTAATTACATATATATTATACCTTTTCGAATCCGTGTGTCCTCCATTTAAAAAGCACACACATTGTCACCTCCATTCTCCATTCCTCTACCAAACTACGTAAACTTTCTACACATACTCTCAAAGCAGGGTGGATAATATATAATGCATACGTTAAAGTTTGCGTCTAACGATACTAAAACATTGGACGAAACAATTTTTCTTTCTAAACTATGATTTTTATTAAACAATTGAATACCTACATTCTCTCATTCTCTCTCTTTCCATGCATTTTTCGACAATCTTGCATGCCTGCTGCGTGGTTATATACATACACAAGTATTACTGCCGAAAAAAGAAAAAAATAATATAATATGGTATAAATTTGCAAATTTTTTTAGTACAGTCTTTCTGCCTGTTTCCTCCTTTACATTTAAAATAGCAAAGAACTTAGGTCTTTGTATTTTTAAACGTACTTTATTGAAATGCGAGCGATCTTCATTATTTTTTTTGCGAAACTGGAGATGAAAAGGAGAGAGAAAAGGGGACACAGAGAGAGGAGAACTGTCATCATTACCATCGTCAAATTCATCATCATGGCTTGACATGACAGACACAGGCTTTTTTTGTCTCGTTTAGCTGTTATGTGAATGTTAACGGTATGTACGAAATGCATAATAACAATTACGCAGTTTGATGACAGCATTTAGAATAACAAATACATAAATCTGACTTAAACAAGTAAAAACGACGAAGACAGTGTTTTTATCATTACATTTTATAAATATCTCTAATTGAACAGTGGTAAGTAAAGTCCGTTTTTATATACACAGCGATAAAGAGTAATATTACTTTAATAATTGTAGTGGCAATATTTGCAGTATAGAGTTTTTCAATTTTTTATTATATCAGTGACTCGCCCGCTGCTACGGATATTCGAACAGTCGATCCATATTCCGTGGAAAATTTCCCTCATCAACTAATAAGCGCATGGCGTACTAGCAGTACTTGTTTTTTATATACCTAAAATACCTTCTAAAAGATTCGATCGCTGAATCAATATTTATGTATTAAATCGTAGCGGTAATTAATTAATAACTAATCATATAACAATTTCATGTATTATGTTACATAACACGAATGTGCCTCAAAACATTTTCCGGTGAAGCACGCTAGGAACGCTGGTTTATATTATACAGACATATTATGCGAATTCGCTTTCCATACTTTTCATAAGGACTTCACACCATTATGCTTGGTCAAAAGTAAAACTCCTACCGACTTTTTTTTTACTTTCCGAGTAAAAAGTAAATACTCAGTTTTTTGACATGATGAACTCTGAATATGACGACTGATTTTTTATAGATCAACAGTGTTTATAATAATATAATAGTAAAAAAGTGAGAAGAGTAATTATTATAATTATAGCGAGTGACTATGTAATATCAAGTAACAATATTTTAAACTAAACAAAAAAACAAGATTAAGAAATGATGTAGTGCAATTATTGCATCACAATTCATCTGACCTGATCTTTCTGAACAACACAATCAAAATATATTCATAAAATCACCCACTTTCACTCTCAAGCTTGAGGAAGCCAGCTTGATTAAAATGAATTCGAGCGCAGAAAATATTTGAAACCAGCAAAAAAAAACTTTTTTAAGCTAATACGTTGTAAACACTTCGCCAATCATTACTGAATAATAGTATTCAAATGTAAAAACAATTCCTTATAAACTAGTGTGCTCTACTTTCTTCCCCTTTCCCCTACTCAGAACATAACACGTTTTTACATCAAGTATCAACGTTGCCATTTATAAATATTAAAGACAACAATAAGTCGAACCATCATAATCTACACACTATTTAATTTAATTACCATAATGACTAAAATGTGATGATGACGACGGTATTAATCAAAAGTTGGCGTTGTAGCTTTTTATCAAGATTGGATATTTAAAATGCTTTTAATGTGTACACGCAGTCTACTTACAATGCATGTGTGTGGCCTCAAATATATGATCGTCGTACTTGGCTTAAATGTTCATTCCTCAGTTCAGTACTTAAAACACTGTAGAGTGTTATAGTTGTAAAATAATAAATACATAACAATCTAAATGTAATCGTTACAATGCGCAGTTTGGTTGCTGAATATCGTCATATACACTTTTTGCTCCTTTCCTAGGCTTAAAAATGCAGATATATTTTGAAACCCAAAAGGTAATGTTATAATGGTAATGCGACAAAGGTATTCTTTTTCAAACTCTAAATATATAATGTATGCATTATGTAGCATTATATCAGTTCTGTATATTTGCAAAAAAATCAAATTGTTTAGAACTATTGTTATCGTAGACAACGTGACAAAACCTTTGTTCGGTCATTTCCGTATGTAACGAATGCATGACAACGGTTTTTTGGTTATTTTTTGTGGAGCATCACGGAGCATGTCAGGAAAATGTAAGACGTCGAGGTGTCTTGTATAAAAGTAAAAATATTATAGAAACGCACTAAAGAAATAATTGTCATCCTATTTACGAATTTTGATTGCATTCTGAAATTGCCCCAGTTTATTTTATTATACTTGTGATTGCTTTATCTTTCGAACAGTTTGCTGTACTTATGCTGTGGTGTTCATCTGAGTGGGGTTATTAGCTTTGAGTTCACTACGATAGTATGAATTAGTTAAACAGTCAATGACATTTTTCAAAATAAATTTTATGGATATTGTGCCTCATCATGATTGAGTATCTTCGCAGAAAAGAAGTCTACCAACTTTGATATTTTTGTGACTCCAGTGCCAGTAAATATTTTTAAAAGCCACACATAATAAAACAAGGTTTGGAATGAGTATGCAGCAAATTATTTGATAAAAAATTTGTGTCTCGAATTTTTTATCTGAACACTTATACTTTCAAGATTTTGTTAACAATTTAACCCTCAGCAGTCCACAGAATTGACGATGTACTCCAAAGATAATGAATGATGGCGTTTTACATTTTATATTCTGTCATGAATGACGACAAGACACTATTACGAAGATAAAAACGAAAAAAACGGAGGGAGCGTAGACTTTCACATCCTTTACTGACTTGACATGAATATCCTGTTTGAGATTATTTATAGATAAAATAAATGCTACCAACTAAATTTGATCTATGGAGCTCATTTTACTATGACGAAGGTTAACTGGAAATTTCTTGAATAAAATGAAAGCCATTGGGTTCAGATATATGGTATCACTGTTTTGCTAATAAATTGGTTTTGACATGCATAATAGCATATGAAATTCAAGTGCCTAGTCCGGATGTTCAAGTTTCCAGATCACATCTCGTATTTGTCAAGGGCAGTTTAGCAAAGAATGGAAAGAAAACTGATATGTCTAGAAATTATTCACAGGTTTGGCAATAATAATTATTATCGTTTAAAAAAAATTACAACAGGATGTCAAATCAAATTTAAAAACTTAAACCGGAAATGCTTTTTTATTAGATTTACTTATCTTCTTTTGCCAATCTATTACAATGAGCCTTCTACACTCCTCAGAAAATTAATTTTTACTTGAGTACAAACAGAAGGTGAGTAAAAACGATAGCTCAAAAAGATTCATCGACTACATTATTATTTATTGTGCCAATCAGCAGGGAGGATTTTTATGACATGATCGAAAGAGACAATTAAAAATTATGCACTGAAAGACGGGAATTTCTGCAATAGCTGACGATAACCCTAATAATAAACATGCAAGCAACTCCAAACAATTCTGATTTTCCAGCAAACGATAGAGTGAAAATACTCTTCCTTATGATCTCGTGACTAATTTATACCCTTTTATAAATCGACTTATACCTTTTTATTCTCATCAACAGAAGTAAATATTATTTAAAAATAACTATACTAAAGAACAACTCCAATTAAGAAATTTTGAAATGCCTTCCACTGTCCAACTCGCATTATAAAATTCAAACAGTAGCTGCTTCCCACATTGTAACTAACCTCAAAGGACTCAGCATTATCCTCGTGTGAGTAGAAATGTATGCCTGATGCATTTTACCTATCATACTGTACCGTAAAGATCCAGTTATGTACGTTAATTAATATAAAGTCATCCTAATTAAAATGACCGATTTTTAAGAAATTAGAGCAAGCTACAAAATTTCTAGATTGGTGTCTACTCTCGTGATATACAATCTACTATTTCTACATAAATGCGATCCAATAACTGACTTAAACATACATACATATTCGTAGTCCGTTAACAGTAATAGATATACCATATACGTAATTAATAGCACTACTCACGGTAGATTACTATTAGGATGAATAACGGACATATACGAGATTTTTTTAAAATCAGGGGTTACTCATACAGAGATTTCAAAAAGAGACAAACCGTAAAAATTACTGTAGTGAATCCGTGTTGCTACCAAGAACTGCAAACTTTATTTACGTCCTTTAAATCCAGTCCTAAAAAAAATTGCCACGTTTCCTGTAAATCAACAAAGTTTTTGTATGTTTAACTACCATTTAAAAATTAACAAAGATATTCCCGTATAGCTGCTCAAAATGTAGAATGTTGTCGCTTTTATACTTTCTTAACCTACGTAATGGTAAAGCAGTCACGTTTCATCTTATGTATTATGAATTGTATTAGTCTAAAACTCCTATTAAGGTATATTATTAGTCTAAAACTCCTTAAGTAAGCTTTAAATTGGCAAACTAAAATACAAAACCAGTACGTGACATTTAAAATCGAAACATTATTAGCACCTACGGTCAGTCGTATAGCTTTCGAGTTGGTTAACCATATTGCATATTTAATAATACTGGTTGATTTTTCCTTCGTGTTATTCAGGAAGTTTTTTGGTTGTTTGATTATTTAGCAGGAAATTACTCTGAAACTGTTATTTAGTTAAATTGAAAAACAATTTAAACCCATTTACGTTTGGACTAAATGGATGCATACTGTATTTTATATGGACAAAGTTCTTGAAAATAGTTTTCACACAAGTGGGAATTGTTGCATTACATATCATGGATATCCAGCCCATTAAAATTACACATTTAATTCAACTAAAATACCCAACGCATTTGGCTTTTGCATTTTTACAGTAATATTTAGTGACAGTGACAAGACTAAGCGATATCGTGTGCATAAAACCACATACATTATAAATCGTGTCATTTTGACTTATTCAGTAGCCACCTTAGCATTAGCAATAGCAATATGAGCCTTCTAACTCGAGTGGACATGAAGAATATGCTAGAATGAAGTGTATTGTTAGTTTGCCTAGAGTAGCTCTAGTTCATACATATGCTGAAAATGATTTCCGGAATAAACTGTCACTGAAATGCTACTAACAAAGTTTGAAGACTTTAAATAAATGAATTTTAAAATAGTAATTTTTAAAGGATTGGCAAAACTGATTTAAACCTGCGCATCAATTTCAAAATACAAATTGCACAAATGACTAATGACATATTGCAACTCTGGCAATAGGACAGCTTTGGGCACCGCCGAAGCCTATTCTTGGTACCATAACATCCGTGACATATCCTTACAACAATTGCATCACTATATATTTACCATAATATAGTCCAAGTAAGTTTCACATTGTACTAAGCAAGCAATACAGGAAAGTTGGTACAGTTATTTTGTCAATTGTAATTTTTCAAACTTACCTGCTGCCTATAAGTACTGTCTGGTTATGAGTTATTGTTGGTGTGAAGTAGGGGTAATTTATGAGACTGGACTCTAAGCGTTCCATTACTAGTGGGTTGGCCATTTGAGATAGAGTTTGCTGAGCTGAGTGTCAATGCACTTCCATTGTTGTTCCCTTCACCGTTGTGTTGCGCCTGTTGTTGCTGTGACTGTTGCTGACGTCCACTGAGTGTGCCAGCGCTGCTGTTTGATGACGAGTGTGAGTGTCCATTTGTCAGAACGTGACCGTGGCCATTGACATGACCATTCGTCAATGTGGAGCAGTTTCCGTTGGATGAGATGCCAGAGGCACATGAGACGCGGAGCTCACTTTTTGACTCACCACTGGACGTCCCATTGGTTGTGGCAGTGGAGCTGTTGTTCCCATTATGGATATTAGTTTTAGAGCTTGTACGCAGTGCTGTGGATCCGCTTGCCGGAACAGAGGAACTGTCATTCTGTTTCACAAATAAAAATAATAACAGTCAATATTTAGACCTTACAATACATAATTTTTATCAAGGAAACAAAAATACATTGAAACTTTTAATGAGCACAAACTTCCGTATGTATGTTAAAATGTCTCTCAACATTATCACACCAGTTGAATAACAATAGTGTACAATATGTACTTTTCATTCGATTTACTATAAAACCTTCTTCCTGAAAAGTTTAAAACGAATCCTTGTATATGCTTTCTTTCTTAGTATGCTCAAAAGTTTCGCTTTAAAAGACTTTCACAAACAATGAGATTGACACTGAAAATTTAGTTCTAGGTGACTCTATAGATTTCACTTTTGAGTAAATCAATTCAGCAGAGATTTCAAAGAAAATCTTTGGAAATATATGATTTTCATATGAAGCGTATATGCATAAAAGTTGCCAACCTACATCGAATTTCCTTTCATAACTTCTCGTTCGCTTGAGCCTCCAGCTCAGCTTATCTAACGAACTGGGAATATATCCTTAAATTTCTTGGAATTCGTCAGCTTACCATTTATTTCACAGCAAAACAACTTTCACTTGAACTGATACGTTTGCACTGCTGAGCATGTTAAATAAGTGATGACACTTATGTGTGTACCTAAATCTTTGTCGGAATTCTCATTCTCAGTTTCACGTGAATGGTTTGTGAAAGGCATCTTAGTCATTATAACTATTCCTGGATTTATAACAGTTCAAAGAATTTAAGAATCGAAAAAAGCAGCGACAGAAAATCTGACTGTCCTTTCACACGTATATGAAATCGAAGTATTTAAGTTGTGCGTTTTAGAGACGGTCCAGAACTTTTCCAAAATGCCGAACAAGTTTGCATGAATAATACAGAAAATACATGAGAATCTATGAAATTTCTACGGCAAGACCTTCAACACTTTTATATCTTTGAACCTTTACGTGCATGTCTTTGCATTATAAGCTCTTCTAGAAGGAGCTTTGGATTTTAGTTAAGTTGATATGTACATTAGAAGCATTGTGCAACCTTTATTTGATGCATTGTATGAATAAGTTAGTTGAGGTTGAGACGTTGTTGCCTTGATCTGCTACAATTTTTCTAAAACTGATGTTATTTTGCAGGGTGCATGGCAAACTCAAAATAAGTTTGAATTCACTAAAGTCATCATCTAAAGTTGCAATCAAACGAAAAGAATGCATGAAATTCTGTAAGCCAGAGTGATGGCCTTTAAGAAAATACTCAACCTGCATATTACATATACCTATTCAACTCTGTCATATTTTATTTAGTTTCTGCGCCCATTAAAGTATGATTCATCTTTGGAGGAACAAATACGACCATTATTCTCAATCTGATATGAATTCTTGAGTGGATATTTATTTTCAAAGTAGATGTAGTATGAAACAAGTCTTGGAACTAACGTTGAAGGAAGTTAGGGTTTCAAGTAGAGACTACAGGAAATTGAAAGCAACAGCCGTAAGCCTCCGTAAAAGAAGACAAATGAGAACAGAAAATACCAACATGAAAAACTTGCTAAACGCCTTTTAAATTTTTAAATTCAACATACCAGATTGCTGGTGGAAAAAGTTGTCTTTTCACTCGTGAATCCTAAGTCTAAACAAAATTTTATACAGAAATAGGTTACAGATATTTGGATTCAAGTTTCCTGTCCGGAAGCTACCGTTAGCTTGTTGGTTGAGCAGAGAGGAAAACACATAAGGATGATTCGCATGAAAATATATTTTCTTTTCTTATGTGAAAAGTTTGCTTTGCCTTCTACGTTTGTCCGCCCGGACACAACTTAAAAAACCCGTGTACCTTGCATTACGTGCTCAAAAGTATACAAAAATAATATGAAACTCGTTTATTGAATAAACTGGCAAGGCCAATGTGAAAAACAAATCATGGAACTTTCAAGACGTTTTCCTTGTAATTTCTTTCTAAGACTTCGGAGGACTTTGTTGGGATAGAGGCTTTGTAATTTTGGCTTTTTTCGGGTATAAAGTAATAAGTATGAATGAATGCAAGTAATACGTCCAACCTTTAAATGATCATGATAAATATTTGAAGCAAGACAGAACAATTTGTGATCAGTTATCCCTCTGTTGTATTAAAAACTAGGAAGGTTTCTAGCTTGGGGTAACGTGATAATCTCGGTTTTACTTCATACATAATATACAGGTACTTATTTATGAGAACTGATAAAATAAAACTGGTGAAATCTTTAACTGCATCCTATATACAAAGTTGTAAAATATTTATGCTTCACATAATAAAATAGACGTAGAAATTTGCTGGCATAAAGTGAAAACACATTTATGTCAACCCTCAAGAGGCCACATTTGCCAAATTTAGTGCTGGAGTTGGAGTACCAGTTTGGTCATAGTCATGGCTATGAAGACTAAAATGAACTCAACGGATTTCTCTTTTCAGACTCAAGTTTGTACCCAAATAAATAGTAAAACGAGTAGCAGCGCAACGGTATATGAACTATGAAGTACTGTTTCATACGAAAGGTGGATAGATACATAAACAATGCATGAGTCAACATATTCTAATGATCCGTTATACACGAAACCCAGTTGAATGAAAAGACTCGGTGACTGTTTCGTGACATCCCTTACAGAAATGACTCAAATTCTGTCGGTGCTATGCTACTTGATGGTCATTTCTCATGTCCCAGTAGTAGCCATGAGAAAACATCATCTGCACAAGCCGTAAATTTATGCAGAGTTCGCACACTATCAAACTAGAATAGATATTTAGGTATATAAATTTGTATAACACGAACGTTTGCAATAACTAAACCATGTACACTTAAGATATGATCAAACCCAATAATAATATGGCGACATTAATCAGAACTCGTTACAACGACCATTCTAATCAAAATCCAAGAGAAATACGGGTCATCTAGAAAATGAAGAATTACTTTGTGCACTTATTATAGAAGTGGCATTTACAGTTCGTGGCCTTTCGTTATTTTCTTGAGTGTAACGGATATTGTAGTCGTTGATCTAGTCACTTTATGAATGATTGATAATGTTTGTCTACATTGCAAACAATTTCCAACATTAAAAACGTTCATTTACCTTATCAGCAGGCGTTCGTGGAAGTCTTCGTCTAAGCCAGGGATGTCGGAGAGCTGCAGATGGAGTAAGGCGTGTGTTCGGGTCCCATTCTAAGCATCGACGAATGAAATCCACAAATAGTGGATCTTCGCAGCCTTTAAGTGCAGTCTGCTTAGAATAGATAAAACAAACACAACGAAATCATAAGTTTATTTCCATCATAAATTTATTGTGTAAGCAATATGAAATTCTTAGATAGCGTTGTTGGTTTACCTGTAGATCACGAGATCCAGGAGGTCCTCTAAGCTTTCCACGTCGAGAGCGGCCTCCAGTCAGAATGGTGGTTCCATCCGCTAACGATTGTGCTTCACAATAACGGGGATAACCTTTGGAACTACAAAACAAAAAGTTTGTTTGAAATTTAATGACTTTCAAGTTAAAAACACGTGTCTGAACTTTGGATGTGAACAAGGCCGGTTAAACACATAACGTTGAAAAACGTACCTTATAAAATTTTTGGCTCTTCTAGATACTTCCAATAACTTTGGAGGTGGCATCCCCAACAACTCAATCATGCATGCTAATTGGTCTGCCTCGTCTTCACCTACATCATAACAAATATATAAGCACTTATTAATATAACAATGCATCCTCATCTTCTGCTACAATCATCAAGCGATTATGTTTTGGTAATTTCCGGAGTAATTAAAATTTGTACAAACCTGGAAGCAAGGGGTAGCCTGTGAAGAGTTCAGCTAGGATACAGCCAAGACTGCAAAATTTAAGCAAAAAAACCATCCATTACATAACTGTTTATATAAATCTCTTTTCTTACATCCGGCTGCAACAGACAAGAGATCATTTGCAGAACATTTCGGGTACAATAAAAAAACAATATTGTTGTTCTCACCATTTAAAACACAATATCATTAGACATTTGTAAACATGATGTTAAAAATATGATATGCTCTGTAGCCATAACGTAAACATGGATAATAGAAGGATAAAATCAAGTAGCAAAAGAATGACATAAAATTTAAGCTGATGCAAAGTAAAGTTATCACGATCAGCAAATATAAAAAGGAAGCATTGCAGGGAAACCATTTTAGATACAACAATGCAGGAAAAAGTGATCTACAGAAGATTAAAAAGCTCATACATAAAACAATCAAGTATTGCGGTAATATGTTTGTAATTATTGAACTGGTTAACATTTCAAGATATTTCAAGGACTACGAATGCCTATGCACATCATTTCACTGCTAGTTCCAGTTGATTACACATTTGTCGGTCGTTCGTTGGCATGCCAGCCTTATGAGTTGACAACGTTCAACCAATATCAACAGAAAGTATTCCTACAAATAGGTACGTGTGTAAGACGGCTGAGAATACTTTCGCGTGTGAGTTTAAAAAAGATCTTTGTCCTTTATGTCATTTAGTAGTGCAATAGCATCTGGAATTCTTTAAATATAGCGCAGACGAATCGAGCAAACTTTTTTGGCACGAGAATGCAGCACATTCATGCACATCTCTACGAAAAAATATTATTAGACATAAAAAATCCGAGAGTTCAGTAGCACAAGAAAGGAAGTATGCTCTATTTTTTATGGGAAAAGGAAGCCACAGATTGGGATCTCTTCTTTTTAAGAAGCCAGTTAAGCATCAAGTTGAGCTTTGCAGTGTTTACACATATTCCTTTAAATTCTACTTCAATTTTGTATTTAAAACGTACCAAGAAAAATTATAATCGCCGGTTGCAACACGTTTTTATGATGTATGCAAATGTATTAGATTTATTTCCATTTTGTGCATTTGAATTTTATTTCAGATTTAAGATGTCTCTCTGAGGAAGGACTTCCTAGAAGTGTGCTGTTACTCCTTCAAGAATGNTTAGATTTATTTCCATTTTGTGCATTTGAATTTTATTTCAGATTTAAGATGTCTCTCTGAGGAAGGACTTCCTAGAAGTGTGCTGTTGCTCCTTCAAGAATGTATCCTGTTTTTATCGTAGCTTATTTCTAGATATTTGCATGGAGCTTATGACTCTACTAGATCCCGATGCCAGATTTCTCAATCCCAAAATAACGTTTTATCCTTAGCAAAGGTCACGCATTCAGCGGAAGCCAGTTGGACTGTCAGATGGTATATAACACAATCTGCATCAAAACATGTGTACTATTAAATACTGATATTATTAGCGTGAAAAACAATAGCTGATGGTGATACCAATTGATAACACAGGAGCCAGACATTCAAACGGAAATGGCATTAAAATCGGCGTCCACACTTTTTCTTTATGGATGACTAATATAATTTTTTCATGCTGATTGCTGAAAATGGTAATTTAACATAGACTGAATTTCGTCACAAACAAATAAAGTTTTTTAAGTTGTTCATAATATGATATATGTATTTTAAAAGTTGATTATATACTAATATGACCAAATGCTGATAAAATATTATTTTTAGCGGTACTTCCAGTGCCGCAAATTAAAAATCCCTTTATCAAGCTTGGGTTCTTAAACTAGAATGAAATCATTATCATATTACAAGAAGAAACATCTTTTGAATAAATGCCGACCCATTTCTTCGTCAGGTTTTGTTAGTCAATTGTAAGTCATTAACTCAATATTGACTCTTCTCAAACCAGTCACAAAATCGTCAATGCAAGATTGAAAAACGCTTCCTTCTGTATCAACAAAAAGATTTAATGGCAACAATCACTGATTTCGAAAGCGCACTAAAGCGATTGAGATCTGTTCAAGCCTACTACCAAGGTTCATATAGTGCTCACTACATCTGTATTTTACCTCGCTCTTGACTACATATCAAAAGACATGCATCACTGCTTTATTAAATTAGTCAAATTTCTCTCTGTCTTAAATGATGCTTGTATTGCACGTGACAAAAATTTTGTTGCATGCATAATCACTTTTTTGTTCATTGTCATTGACAACTACAATCATAACAATAATAGTCATAACTTTCGCCAATTGGTACATCTCGTTCCTTCAATGAACAAATAATACAATGTACTCCACGCCATACATGCTCAAACCCTGTGATGAAGTATGAAATGCGTAATTCTACCGCTGAGTCGAAAGTTGATGAATCTAAGATACTTTTAAGAATGTAATTATACAAACATAAATTTTGCCAAAACAGGTGTTGGGGGGTTGTAGTGGGAGAGCTACTTGAGATAGTTTATTATATCCTATTATATTGTTCAAGATACGAGTAAGAGATTAGCAATTACTAGATTTGAACAAGCGATACTTTTTAAAAGTCACAAATGACTGCTTTACTTTCGCTAAAAGAACATAAAAATACCATTGATACTGTCACCAGATTCAGCCCGAATGCCATACATATTCCACACAAACAAGCACACACGTCATGTCACTTTCCAGAAAGTCTTACTTGGAGATTA
This sequence comes from Orchesellides sinensis, assembly GCA_027744375.1. Taxonomy (NCBI): domain Eukaryota; kingdom Metazoa; phylum Arthropoda; class Collembola; order Entomobryomorpha; family Orchesellidae; genus Orchesellides; species Orchesellides sinensis. Next base: position 7,220 of record JAHZNG010003962.1, on the reverse strand, counting down.
AAAGATTTCAGCAATGCATGAAATCTGGGGATGGGATTTAATGGATGGATTTGCATAACAGACGTAACATACAGCATTTCCGTAAACACAAGCTGACAAGGTAATTCAACTCTACGTATAAAAACATGCTAATTAAGTGATTCACTTTTCCTCAAGCAACTTGCATACAGCCTGAATATATGTAGCATATAATAAGTACATACATGTGTCACAGATATACTGTCAAAACGTCTCACCACCAATTTGCTTAGAGGCACGAAGAAATAAGCAAAGTAATAATAAGGGCATCCTATTATCTACGACAAAAAAGCTGATTCACACATTTGTAAAAAAAATACACACAGCCACCACTTCTGCAAAGATATGAATCACTCATTCATGTGTCAGAGAAGAGAAGCAGACAGTCATTAAATCAAGTTGCCAAAAGATCACACACATCATGGGTTCAGCAGACCTACTTGACTAACTTAATTGCTGTGTTGCACATTAAATTTTACGTACGTTTACGTTTCTTCAGTGAAAAATGGTACTGTTGCGATCATTCAGCTCAACATTTTATATCCTCGATTCCCTCACATCCTCCTCAGAGTGTTTATGTAGTACATTTGCAGAACGATGAAAGGATGCAGAGAGGAGAAAAAAGAAAAACAGGGAATTTCGGAGGTGATTTTAACTGTTCTCTGTTTAAACTGTCATCCGGTGCTTTGAAATTGATGGCAGTTGCCATTGTTGCTGTTTTGTTTGGGCAAGTTATTTTTCAGCCCAATGAGAAACATTTCTACCCTAATAAGATAATATAAAAACTCTTATGTATGAATACACCACCTAAGCACATATAATAATGCGTGTTCACAAATGTTTTATAGTATAATATAATACTACTTCACACAATGAACCCATGATATATGTATATGAGTATCATCATCCCTTATAACGTTTTTTTTTATTTCGTGCCACTAACATTAAGTCAACAGTTGTATGCTACGAAACGATGGGATTTACAAAAAAATTAAGTCAGGCTGGATTGAAGTCACGGAGATTTATGCGGAAGCATATTGTTACAAGAGGAAGTGGAAATGACTGCCATGAATATATGCTATTTTCGAAAAGGCAGAGAGCAGGGTATTGTGCTTGCGTGGCTGAAATATCCTTTCTTTCTCTCTCTATCTCTCTCTCACACGCATGATACATATTTTTGAGCCATGGAACGATCACAGATCATACGTGCCGTGCCAAACTTGCAAAAGCATTGCTTCAAGGTAGATCATTATTACTGTACTGATTAGCATAAAGCCACTGCGACATGCAGACTGGCATGGTGAAATCCGCAGTGATATGATGGGACCCAAGCCAGGATTCTTCCGAGCTACTTTTTGATGCAATAAAAACCGCTTTGGAAGAGAGCGGTGCGAAAGACAGAATACAGATCTATCAAAGTAATTGCATTGCGTACAATCCGTTTTACTTGTGTTTTCTGTAGATAAATGCCATTATCACTGAAACTTGTCACAAAAGAGTCTTTAAGATAAACTCTGTATTACTAGGCATGTCACACATATTATAGTATATGTTATGTGAATACTTCATAGTAAAATAACAAAGCTTTATACTTATTTCTTTGTTCGTTGCAGTCCATATGCCTACAGAGCGAAACTGGGTCTCATACTGAGTCTCACAGAGAGAAGTAAGTTGTTTGCTGTTGCAGCACTTCAGTGTGGCAAGTATAAACGCTGCCATGTCATGTAATAATGGCAAACGTATACTGCAACTTTGCGATTTTAATGATTATTGCCTGCTCTACCGGCTACTTGCCTTAATTGCAGGTTTCATTGGCAAAGTATTACATTTAGGGAACCAAATATTTTGTTTCAATTATTTTATTCCCTTTGCAATTCCAATATACATTTCTCAAAGTTCATACACCCGCGCTTCATTCTACTTTGTAAATACCTACGTAGACTAATTGAACAAGTCCAGAAGTTTCTTGAACTTAGTTGCAGGAAAATTTCCGTTAGCCAAGTTATGATGAGTAAAGGAGTCTCCGAAAATCAACAGAATTCTAATAAAAACATGACTGGTGAGGTATCCGAACTAATGATCAAATTCACCCCCGGCATTATGTCTGATTGATTAACAAAAAAAAACAATTTTAATGTTATGCATTTGTAGTTGAACAGTTTGATCCCCAACTTATTGCTCACCGGAGGACGTGTAGACCGAAAAACTTGATTTTGTCAGACGTTAGCAAACAAGACGCTTGGATTATACTCAGACGTAACTTTAAAATATACATAATATGTATGTCAGCATGAAAATAATGTAACTTGGCCTACTTCAAGTTATAAGTTAATATTATTGGATTAGTTCTGAAACACATTTTGTACATTGGTCTTTGTTGGCCAGATCATTTGTTTACTTATTGGGACTGTTGCAACCGTTTCCATCATATTCTTCAAGATACATATTGCCATTATAACCGCGTTTTTATTGACATAATCATATTAAATAACTGTCGATTCATGATTCTTTGAACTAGTCTTGACCACTTTAATTTCTTGAATATTTTTATTAAGTTACTTTCTTTTTTGGTAATGGTTGTTTTACAGGCATAGCTTGGTTTTTTTTCCTTTACCAATTTGCTCCTCATTATTGTAACACAGCGCTCGTTGAGGCTGCAGTGAACCTCTTCCATTTGATTTTCTGTCCAATTCCTGTTTAATGTATCATTTTCAGTAGTGCTAACTATGTGGCACTACTGCGCAAGATATATTTTGAATTTTTCTTGAATAAATTTAAACAATAGAACCATTTAAACAATAGAACCACGTTAGAAAATACAGTTGCATGGCAAGGTATAAGGTTATGCACGTAGTAATCTCGGTTCGTTTTCAAGAAACAACTCTGCTTTTTCGAAATGAAGCTGAGTCGATTGCAATGCATACTCTACTGCATAATATCCATCATAAAACGGTATTTACAAATTGTGCCCATCACTGTCATCATATCATAGCGCTAAAAGACAGTAAATCATCCATTATCATCGCAAATGAAAAAAAGGACTCATAACAATACGCTTATGTTGTAACCATTTTCGCTACCTACATGCATGCATATGACGCGACATGTTCAATATAACGGACAACAATATAAGAAGTCTTGTATCGATCATGTTATTACATCGTTTACCAATGCCACCATTGTAGAAGCTATCACATCACTCATTGCAATATTACATTACATCCCAGCAATTTTCTGCACGACAATCTTAGATCCCAATCATTTGCCTAATTGCATCTCAACAATACATACCTTGTGATATGGCACAACTAACACTTACATAAATAAATGCAAACAATGTCTGAGCGTATGCATACCAGATTTAATATTTGCTGTCTGCCGTCTTATCAACTAGAAAAGTAGTTGGGTCTACGATTTGGCTAGAAGACTGCTTTAAAAATAGGATTTTTGAGTACGGAGAAGTCATCAAATCTGCAACAATCATAAAACTGCGAGGACGAAGATATTCTATTTGCTAAGAAACGCCAATTGCAGAGAAAAACTCTACTGCATAAAAATATAAAATGTTATCCATCCAAATAATACAATGGTATAGTGATCACACATGCGTTCATATAGTTTTGAAAAATCGTTTTGACAAACGGCTACGAGTTAGCTGTGAACTATGCAAACATCGTGTACCTTTCATCCTCATATATACATATTTTTGAATTATTTGCAACCACAGTACTATTTTCTGTAATATGCAGACATTTATTCTACTGATGAAATTGAAGTTATACAGTTGTGGTTATATAAATCCTTCTTTAGTCATTACATTTTTAAATGTATACCTTTGGCTGATGCTCTCGGCCTACACTCATCAAAAAGAATCGTGATCTGATGCAAGAGAGGCACTATGTAAAACAAGTATTTTTTGAAACGCTGCAATCACCTAAGCCGTTCTGATTTCACTGACAGTTTGAAGTTACTACATTTGAAAATCTCAAGTCATCATCATCATCGTCCCCACTGTCCTTTTCTTGTTTCTTCAAGAAGAATACTTTTTTTGAGACTTGGTGCAACTCTGTTGTTGTTGCTTTTGTAACATGCAAAAATTTTTTGAACATCTATATAAGTATGGCATAGCTCTCGCTCTGTTTATTGGCCTCGCGTCCCCCACACCGTCATAGCCAGTGTTTGTTTCACAAACAAGTAAGTGGTGCATGAGTAAAACCTTAAAACAGCATTTTTAGTTTGTAGGAGGTTTACAGAGTATAAGAAAGAAGTTGAATTGCATAACGGTACTTTACTCAACTCACTCACACAGCGTACTTACCTCCCTTTTCAAACTATCTATCTAACACAGAGTGTTCAGTACTCGCCTCAATTCCCATAAACATGCATACCTCAGTCGGTGAGGGAGTAGGAGGGAGTGAATGAGAAAGAGAAGGAAAAAAATTGAACAAGATGAGATGAGGGCGAAGAAAAGGAAACGGCTTTAGCTAGACCAGACCTAGGTTGACGTAAGATTACCTCAAGCAATAATTTTGATACATAACATTATTACAAGACAATACAACCCTTTATTCTGACATAAAAAAGAAGCTAACCAACAACACGTCTAATGTACGTACATATATGCATGTGTGTGAGAGAGAGAGAGAGAGAGAGCAACAACTCTGTGGTGTTTAGTAGTCCACGAGCAGTACAAGTGATGTTGGTGTTGTTTGTAAGTAGCACGTCGCACTCGCTCATCCTTATTCGCACTCATTTTAAAACAGTCTTGTCTACACCTCATGCTGGGTATTTGACCGTGTGTAACGTTTTAAATAATAATATGCAACGTTGTTGGATGACGATCATGACAAATAAGGTGTATTACATGACTTGCCCATCTCTGTAGCTTTAAAAAACTTGGCCTACCCATTTATTGTTTAAATTTGGGAAATAATGAGGGTTACGTTACATCATATTGCTCTGTGTGAGCGCCATAAAACTAGAAAATAACCCGAGCCGAAAAAGCTAGGGCAGTTAAAAGTAAATATTCGTGTAACTGAAATTAACAGCCGGTGGTGTGCTAATTATGTAGCCTTTGAAATTCTTTTAAGGCCCAGGAGCACAATTATGCATATACACACATACTGTCTTTCTTTATTTGTGTTTTCAGGTATTTCTCGCTATGCAATCTAGTTCATCCGGAATTTGTTGGCAATTCCATGCCACTGAACAATACTGACTATTACTGCGGGGGAAGGAAGCATGTACTAATAAGCACATTCACTTACTGAAGGTTTTTTCAAACATAAGAATTCTCATTTGCGAAATTTTTATCGCTTGACCAAACCCCCTTTAATCCTTCATGCTGCCTGAATCCGTACAAGTTTGACAAACATATAAACAAAGCCAACAAATTCGTTTTATATTTTGCATGCGAGGGTGTAGGAAGTGTACACAAGTTAAATAGAGATATAGTGAGGTAGGTAGGTAATGTATATTATGTATACAATACTGTAGGCAAAATTGAAAATTCCTTCTTGATCAGCAAAACTAAATGAATACATGGTTATCTGAGTTCATTTGATTTTTGATCAAACTTTGTGGCACTTTGTGGCATTTGCTTGAACTTAAAACCTTTGGGCGATTAATCAAACATTTTCATCTTCAAGGCTCTTGATTATTATGATGTTTGTGATGATGAGGTTTTAGAGCGTCGTTATACGGGGAACGATGTGGTATGGAATGTATAAATATATTCTATCATGACGGCATATATAGCGGTAAGAACCGTACTGTTTTTAGGCATACCCAAAAAGTGATTAATCCTGCGATAGATTCAACCTTTTGAATAATCTTGGTCAGATAATCGCTAAATTTTGAAGCAAGCGATGAAAAGAGTATAACCCGACGTCAGAGAGATGTTTACTGAATGGCCCCCACACGAAGTCAGAAAATGAGCAATAAAAAGGGTCCATAGCACATAGCTTTACTTGAAGTATGTAAGTATTTTGTTGGTAATACGAAACACAGATTTTGTGATAGCCGTTTTTTGCAACCATGTATTACCTTCGTCGACCAATAAGGAGTAAACTGAAACAAGGTCATTTAACTTTTTGCTTGAAATTATCAGCAACACATCATCACTTACGAGTTACAATGGCAAAACAAATATTTTATTAAAAGCATAAACAAAGCTCTCTAAGTATGCAATGTATTACAGGAACATTATCGTCCTTTTATTACTGCATTGACAACTGAATAGTGATGTGACTATGCCAGAATAATGCAACAAAATAATGTACCTAAGTCCAAAAATAAGCAATTAATGGTATCTCACAACTTACTACAAGCAAAATCATGGTCTCCCTGCCGCAATCAAGTTAATGAAAGTAGAAGCGTGAGATTCTTTTGTTATGTGGCTGGGTTGTATTACAAGACTGAAATTATTTACAAAAAGTTATTACCATAACTTTTAAAGAATAAGAAAGAATGGTATTATCCTAATCATAATCTATGTAAGACGAGGATTGCCAAATTACTTGTGTCTTACTGAGTTTCCCCTTGAAAATAGTCCAAATTCTGTATTGTTCAGTATCCGTGGTTAGGATACTTCCTAGATTAAGTCTAGTATAAAAAATTCATTCTGAAGGTGAATCTAATTCTTTGCGACTAATGCATCACTTTCTTACGCCAAACAAAATTGCTTTCAATTACATTAAATCCAACTGGTACAATATTTATGTCATTTTCTCACTTTCAGTTTTGACATATGTCTGATCCAGACCAATTTCTGCTCATTTAAATGTAAGAAAAATCGTATATTTTGAATTCTTTCACAAATCTCCAAAGCAAGCTTATGCTTCTCAAACTTACAAAGTTAGAAACCATGCAACACACCCTTGATGGATGGAGTCATTATCGTAATTACAGTGGAGTATTTAGTCATTGTAAGCCTCAACTATAATACGCAAGCAAGTGTGCAACTCCAACTACATCTTTGAATAGTGGGACGTATGGTATCTTTTTTTTTAATTCTTTAAACCTTAAAAGTATTTCGTTTTTCCTAATAAATTCGTTACGTCGCATACATAAATAATAGGGTTACACAGTAGTGTAGCACAAGGCCGAAAAAAAGAAAAATAAAATAAAAAACTCCTATTATTTAAGTAGGACACTTCTAGGTGCTCATCTAACACTAACGCACACTTAACCACGAGTTTTCG